>BQNB010068781.1:0-33730 GCA_026074375.1 Tanacetum coccineum
AAAAGTAATTAAACTAATTAAAATTAAACCTAATTTATATTAATTAAATTAAATAAACTAACAAAAGTTAACTATAGGGACTAACAGTGAAAGGACACAAGGACTAACGGGGAAACAACAAACTGACAAGGGGGACTAACAATTATAACTATAAAAGATAAAATTACACAAACAGTCCTTGAGTTGGACCCCGATTACAAAAAGGGTCCAAAGTGCTTATTTGACAAAAGTCAAAAAAGCAAACTTGTAGAAGGGCTTATGGGGAGTAACTTTTGTAAAAGCACCAAGTGCTGAATCTAACTTAATAAGCTAGAAAAGTGAGCTTTTTGGACTGCAGAAGCTTATTAAGCTTATGAGCTTATTTTTCTTTCTTATTGGGATTTAAGCTGCCAAATAAGCTACAACTATGGGGGACAGTTAATAAGGCTAAGGGGAGTCCTAAATAAGCTAAGGTTTCTAGAATAAGCCCTAAAATAAGCTGGAAATGAGATAAGCTATGCTGGCAGTTTTAAAAAGAAAACAGAAAAGGCCTACTTTTGAGCTTATATTAAGTTAATCTAATAAGCAATCTAAATTAAATAAGCTGCTAAACCTACTAGAACTACCTACAAGCTATAAGGAAAAACACTAAGAACCTAGGGCTTAGTATTAAATAAGCTAGAAAAGTGGGGCTGAATTATGGTGCTCAGCACCAGGGGAAATGCAACAGTGAGCTTAAGGGCTTTTTAGGCTTATGAAAATAAGCACTCAAGAGCTTTTTACCTAAAACCAACCACAAACAGATTAAAAGGGGTGGTCAATGAGCTTATTTTCAAAGTTTGGTTTATAAATGAGGACTTAAACCTGCTGATATTGGGGCTTAAAAATGGGGTTTTTCAAAAATTATGCATATTAACTTTTTGACTCATACTTGGTCAAATTAAAGGGACAGAACAAGGCTTTTGAAAAGAGCTAGTAACACTCAAATAAGCATAAACAAGGTGTGCTTAAGCTGTCTACACAGCTTAAGTGGTTTAGCTCACTTTGTGGCTTATAAAATTTTGACAGAAAGTAAAGGAACCTTAAAAACTTATTTTTACACTAAAAATTATGATTAAAGTGGCTTAATAAACCCTACACACTCAGCCAAAGTTGGCTGAGTGGTTATAACCCATTAAAAACCCATATTGACCCATTTTAAAGGTTAAACCAAACACCCCCTTAAGTATAAATTTTGCTTCTTTTTAGCTTTTTAAAAGAAATAAAAGGGTAAAACAAGTTTATAAGCTGAGCTTAACAACTTTTACACGTTTTTACATAAGTCTAAACAGATTAAAAAAGGCTTAAATAAGATTTTAAATTCTTGACAATGGCTATATCACAAAAACTCTTAACTTTTATTAAAACTGAAGATATTACAACATAAAACTTTAAAATGAACTGAATTACACTAAATGCTTAAAAGAAAGACTTGAAATTAAAATTAAACTAAAAACATGGTAAAAAAATATATATTTTGCTTCGGCTTGCTTTTCTTCTCTTTATAGCTGCTGAAAAGTCTTTGGCTTGTCTTGGTTTGTTTGTTATGAGAGTAGAGAGTTCCCCCAGCAATCCTAGCCCTCCATTTCTTTTCTATACCATCTCACCATTGAAGGGGTGCGGGTTTTTGTGTATTTTCAACTGGGAAGGTTTATAGGGGTAATGGGGAGGTGGGAAATGGTTAGAGGTTTTAGAGCCGTAGGCTGGGATGGGAAAGTGTACTATGGGGGGGTGGTTGGGAGGATAGAAGACGTGGGGTGAGGGTGGTTTGAGGTTTGGCGGGAAGGGGGGGGAAGGGGTTGAGGTTACAGGGGGGTTGGTTGCGTTTTAAATGAAAAGAATGGGGATGAGGCAAAAAAAGAGTGCCCCGTTTAAGTTCTTTCTCTTCCCCCATCTTCATTTCCTTATAAAGCCCAAAAAAACAGTTATAAAAGACGGTTTAGAAGAAGTGACAATTATGGACCTGAGTTTTAATAAAACAAAAGAGGAAATAAAGAGAAGTTTATGAATATTGCAAAAATTGGTCCTTGCCCTTTTAACATAATCAAAGAATTTGCCTTTTGGCAGTTTTTAAGTCACTCTCTTTATTTCACCATTTTTCTTTTATTTAAAACACTTTATAAAATGAACTTGTTTTGCCTGGGGAATCGCCTTCGCAACTGGACTCAAGCGTTTTACTGATCCAGTGACGAAGCTTAGGATGAAGCATACGAACCGTAGAGTCTGAATACCGAAAGGTCTGTATTCGTGCCGAATTGAAGCAAAGTTGACTAAGAAACAAGTAGGAGGAAAATGGATCCTAGAGAGGGAGATGATGATGATTTCAAAAGATGGAGAAATCTCTAAATTCCTTGAGTACCACTCATCTGAAGAAGAGCCAACTGAACAACCTAGATCTTTAAATAAGTATGGATTTGTTGCTCAACCAAAACTCTAAAGGAATGAATTTACTCCGCATCGACTGTCCCAACGAGAAGTCAACATGAATGTTTGGTTGATTGAGGATGAGGATGAGGCTCTAGGGTATGAAGCATCCGACAAGGAGGTAGAATCGGATCTTGAGTCTACCACAAGAAGCAAGCCTAAACGTAAGAAGTTGAAGAAGACAGCTAAAGCTATTCCTGACCGCACGTTCTGCAACTGTCTGTATTGTCCTAAGTGTTGATATGTTTTAGTTTGTTTTCTTTTCCTTTCGACGTTTGGAGCCATGTTTAGGAATGTTATTTTCAACTCTTGGATTTTGAGTATTTTAATATAATAAAAGTGATTATTGGGTTATTCCTTTGTGTGATTAGTTGTTGTTGGTCATATATAAATCCTTCACAACAATAAGCAAACCTAAATAAGCTCAAATATGAGCCAGCAACAAGGAAAGAACAAGAGAGAGAAAGAAAGGAACTTAGAAACTTAGATTAGAGAGAGAAAGGTGAGTTACAAGTGTGAGAAAATGTAACCAACACCCTCTCCATGTGTGGAGAGGGTTCTATTTATACCCAAGCCTTCTAGTAGGCGTATGGGCTTATTAACTTGGGTCGGGCTTGGCTAAACTTGGGCTTTGAGCCCGAAACACGGACAATATTAGATTACAATCCAAGCCCGTTGAACCCGACTAGCCTATTACAATACAAGACCTAGTTTGACTTTATAAGACCGATAACATTCTTGTTTGACTTAATATAATTAAGGCTAACAATCTCCCCCAATGTTGAGGTCTCTTTCTTCAAACTCCTCCGTACCACTGATGACATTCTTGTAGGAGTTTGCTTTGATTTATCATTGTCTCCCCTGACGTTGAAGATATGACTTTTGATGTTTATGCTTTGCCTTGTTTTGGTCTTGTCTTGTTTGTAATGGCTTTGTTCATTCATGCTTTGTGATCTTGATCTTGAGCCTTTATCTTTTGACTTTGAGTTCTTAAGATCGTTATCTTGCATCATCTCCTTGACTTGAATCATCTTGATTTGACTTCCTTGATCATCTTGTGCTCTTGACCAACATGCTCATGCTTGTTACATTCTTGTTTGACATATATGTTCATAAGTCTAACAATCTTCCCCAAATAGACTATTCTTTATTTGACTTTGAGGCTCTTTGATGGTTGGGAAGTTTAGAATCAACGATCTTGATGTTGAATGATTGACTTTGAAAGCTTGAGTATGAGCATGTGGTTTATGAATCCGACTTCACTGGAATGAGGCTGCAACACCGTCGTCTAAACCTGAAATAAGACAGTTAGCAATAAAAGATGAATATGGCTTTGTCATTCATCTTGAGTTCGGTTGCATTAACCTCCGGTTTCCCGTTTTATAGTATAAATACTATACCTGTGATCAGGTAGATTCAAAGAATCTCCTTGACAGGGTTTCCAGCTCAAAGCGTAGGATCTTCTAACACAGATGTATTAGATTCACCATGCTTGCTAGTTCTCATTACCGGAACGTCTCAAAGCAGACAACACGGTAAGAGTGAATCAGATAGTTACTATCTTTCTGATTAAGTCGTCAATTCATTTACTGGACCAAAATTGATATCCAGTTATCACAAGCTTGATTCATATAGAATCTTGCAAGTCACCTACCAAGAGCTTGTTTGATGTTGGCTCAAGCAGGATTTCCATCTTCACTGTGAATACTTAAGTATCACTCGGATGTTCTGGCAAGATCTCAAGGATAATGCGTAGGACTCTTTGTTACAACTTGTGAACTTTATGGTGTTCAACAAGTGTATTTTGACATTGTGTCCTAATGAGATTTATATGGATCTTTCTGGCTCTAGGGTGTAACCCTCGATTCGTTGCACTTTGGTTTTAGTATAATGGAGGCTGGAGCAGACTACCCACCTATTTAATCATCAACAATTCTTGGAGTGAGAATGTTCAATAGATAACGTGTGTATATGTGACAAATGAGAATGTTTCTTTTGAGAGAAATCCCAAATGGCTGGGAAGGGTTGTGCATTGCATCAATGGGTCCATGACGACTTATTTAATATTTCAACAATCATCATTGTATATTTTGATAGATTATGTATTGACCCCCATGATCAAGGGTTTTTGCCTAAGTTGTTTGGAGGGCATCTTTGTTTTCACCCTTTATCCATACATTTCTTTTTAATTCTTCAAGCCCGTCCATGATACCATGACCGCCATTACTAAACCTTGTTGTGATTGTTCCAGGTTGTTAGCTCCTTCTTAGTCGGCATTTTTTCCCTTATACATCTTCTTCTCTAATCTACCTAAGGACTACTATTTCTTAACTTATTGATTGTACCTTGGGATAGATCCTCCGGTTTTGGTTGGATCGTAGGTCTTATCCTATCCTAACCACCTTATGACTTCCAGATTCGTCATGAATTTAATTTGGTTGTTTATAAAAACATTTTTGTCATTGTTATTTTCAAATATCCCCTTACCACTTGTGCTCCGAGATTCGAAATTGTTTTGCACATTTGAAGGACTTAGTTGATCTTAGAGTCTTAATGAGCAACTTTTTCTATTTTTTTTTGTTATATTAAACTTTTCTCCTTTATTTTAAAATAATAAAAACACTTAGTATTTGAAATACCAATTGATTAAAATTTGTACATAAAAATTCCATTGGGAGAAAAATTATACCACTATATTGCATGAATTCAGATTCCGATTGCTCCCCTTCAACAGTATATGTGGGATACCAATATTTATTAAAACTTGACATTGGAATGAAAAATTTGATATTGGACACCAAAAAAATGTTGAAGACGGTGTAAGAGATGCCATTATGTGGAACAAGGTATATTTAATAATTGTCAATTATAACTTTCCACATTTTTTTTTTCACAAAATGTTTTTGTTTGGATAGTAAAATTGACATTTATGAGATGTATCCAACACATTAAAAGGCTTTGTTTTAAAAAGCTCCCCCTCAGAAATTGATTCACATAAAATGACATTCTACGAACTACAATTCTTTGAAAATTATTCGAGGAAGGAGTGTTTGAAACACACAATTTTAACAAATACCATTTTTTATGGAAAAATACTACAAATTATATTGTAGATAATTTTGACATTGAAAGTTCTTTTTGAAAAATTATGTTCAACGATTTTAAAAACATGATAGAAGACTTCTCTTCTATTTTAGAGTAAATGCACTAAAGCGTACACTTCCCTATAACATTCAGAAGACACGGTTATGCACTAATGTACATAAGTCATTGAGGAACAAATTTAGAAATGGACATGTTTTGATAACATTTGAAAACTCTTGCTTCGTATTCATTTACCACGGCCTCCGTGACGTATGTTAACAACATTTCTAGGTAAGTATATGTTATTGATTACAAGAGACAGTCGAAGAAGATTCTTTTTGTTTTTTTGAATTTTTATGATTTTTATATTTTTGTTTTTCTAGGTTTTATAATTTTTTGTATTTTCTTTTTGTTGCGTTTTATATTTTTGTATTTTACTTTTTCATTTTTTTTTATAAATCCATAATAATAATGAGAGATAATAATTTTAAAAAATTGAGGTTTGATGGATTCAAGCAGATTCATTGCCAGAACCTCCAGTTCATCTGGAGTCAAACATCTCATACCGAGTCGTCTGACAAGATACTTAAACCTATCTTCGATAAAGCTTTAGTAAACAAAGTCTTTAGCTAATGGTATTAAGTTTCGATAAGGAATAATTCAACAATACCCTTTTTCAACATGTTATTTTTTTTTTTTTGCCTTTATGAGTGTTTATGACATCAATGTGCTTGGTGAGGGATGTTGGACAGGATTGCACGAGATGGCATATGGCTGCTTTGAGTCACGATACATAGGTTTTTTATCAAAGTGGAAGCCATAATAGTGGAGCTAAGTTCTCAACCTTAGAACTTGTACGCGGGCACGTAGTAGATAGAGACACATACTCAGCTTCTGCTGATGAAATGAGGTGAAGTCCTGCTTTTGGGATGACCAGCTGGATCTTAACTTATCACATTCCTAGAAATTGTATGCACCAGATGTACTCTTACGTGAATCGAGACAACCCACGTGATCCAGAATCTGAAAAAAGCAGTTAGTTCGGAAAATGGTTTCCTTGGGATACCAGAGGACCCTGTTAATGGAGTATTTATGGTATCCAAAAAAGATTATCGCTTAACCGCGCGGGTGGAGATGTTTCTCAGTCGGGTTTCGCATGATTAGACGGGAAAGCCATAATAACTGTTGCTTGTACAATATTGGTCTTCTTGTTGTGAGTACATGAGTGGCCTCTGACCATACTATGATATTCGTTTGGTCGACCGAAGTACCACTCAATGTGTCAAGCATCAAGCGTGTTTTGTAGCCATTGGTGTAAAAAACCAATGCTATCACATGAGGTCAGTAACCTGCTTTTTAAGTATCTCTTGAGCATATTAGCTTGGTTTATAAAGATTACCTTGAGGGGATGGTGGATATGAATTCTAAAAAAGAATTCCTGTTCCCCATCATAGACATATCAAACTTCCAGTGCATTAGTTTTTCAAAATCATTTTGAAAGTTTTGCGGTTCGGTAGAAACCAGAAATAAATGTTCATCATCGTAAATTTGCACAAGCAATTATGTCTTCCCAAAGTTTAGTTATGAACAAGTTGGTATCAATATAACATTTGAGAATCCTTTGATACCAGAAATGGAAGGTTCATCATACACGGCATATCTTGTGCTTGTTTGAGTACCATATATGCTTTTTTGAGTCGGTAAACTTTGTCAGAGAATGTATACGGGTCAACAAACCATCTGGTTGTTTATGCTAAACTTCTTCCTTCAGAGGTCCGTTCTCCGTTAAAGAAATGGTGTTTTGACGTCCTATCTTGGTATATGGTAATGATTTGTGGGTAGTCGTGTACGCTAATGAATAACCGGACGGCACCTGCCATACCAGAGCAACTGGTTGCAAATGATCTCTTCGAAATCAATTCCTTCCTTTTGGAGCATAGCCTTAGCTACAAAATGACGATTTGTTACGATTTAATAGTATTTTTCCTCATACACCGTTTGTTTTTCCAGAGCACTTTAAGTTATATGACATTTTGCCAAAGTTGGTCTGTCGACTAATTCCCTTACTTCTATCGTATCAAACTGCATGATGTTCTTCCTGCTTGATTCAAAATCCCTGCAGACTAGCCATGGCTGCTTTGATGTTCTTTGGTTCGGTTCGACTCACGGTGCGTGGCGAACTTTACAGATCTCGCCATCTGTTTTAGCTGACGTCTTGTTCGAATTTGTTGAGATGGATTTCAATGATTATTCTAATTGGATGATCTTTTGTCAACGTTTGTGCGGGAAAGATAGTGTTAATAGAAAACTCTTGCATGTTTGACGATCAACTTGACGTGACGATTTTGTCTCCCCTTGGTTCTTGTACCTTGATTGTCACTATAGATGTTGATAATTTCATCTTCGTAAATTGCGCATATTCAGTATTGGTTTCTGCTTTGATTTATGTTTATCATGTGCAGTGACATTGGTACTTGAGATTGTGAGTTGAGTTATTTTGATTTGAATGTTCACTGGAGGTGGATCTGCAACATCGGTTGTTGTAGAGTGTGAGTTGGGTTATGTTGTTGACGTTTATCGAGTTATTCAGCAGCATGTACAGGGAAGACTTGGACAAACTGGAGATAGTTCATTGTGTAATTCACTAACATCAGGGTCTATTATAGCTATTTCTAAGCTATTTGTCGTTGTTACTGTCTCAGTAACTTGAGGAACATTTTCATTGACTTTTGGGGATCGGGATTAAAACTTTTTGCTCATGTACCTGTCGGGATCGAACTTGAGGACCGTGGGTTAGAAATGACGTCATCTAAGGCAATTCAGTCACAAGTTTACATGATTGGTTTCAACTATTATTTTGTTCTCTTGTTAAATCCCTGTAAGCTTTGACTGAGTTAGGAAATATCCATCATAAAACACAGTCATGCGTCACTTTTTCTGTCTATTTTTTATTGATTGTTCTCCCATCTCTAACGATATAGCAAAGAGAGCCAAAGATGTGAAAGAACTTAACTGACGGTTTCCGGGCATTGATGATATGGTAAGGTGTTTTCTCATGTCGAGGAATTACAAGTGAACGGTTTTGAGTAAAAAATGGCTATGGTTAATTGCTTTAGCCGAGGTAGAACAAGGACTTTAGTGCGCTTTGCATTGTTCGAGCAGCCTCAAATCAAGAGTACGGTTCGTCTTTCGACACGCTTTTTGTTCAAGTGTTCGAGCAGTTGACGTTTTGTGTCTGATTCCCTCTTTTTCAAAGTATGCATGAAGAGTTTTATTATGAAATTTCATGCCTTTGTCAGTTCGAACTGTTGTAACTTAAGCATGAAGTCCTCTTTGGACAAGTGTAAGGAAATCAATGAGAACTCCAGGTGTTTTCATCTTTGGATCTCTAGAAAAAAGGTAAGTCCCAGGTATATCGGGAGAGTCATCAACTATTACGAGAACATAATTTCTTTCCATAAGCTTTCTACCCTCATTGGACCATCATAAAGTCCATGTGTAGAAGTTGTAACCTTCTTTTTGAGGCTCCGGGGTAGTCTTAGTGTGAAAGACTTTATTTTTGCTTTCCCTCAACTCACATGAAGAACAAGAATGATCTTTGACGAATTTTTAATTTTAGAAGGCCATTCCAATATATAATTCTTTGAAAAGCAAGTATGATGATGGGTTGAAATTTAGATAAGATAGACGACTGTTGCCAATTAACAATGTTGAGGCGATGTTGCTTTAGCCATTAAGCAAATGTAGATGGGATGTTGAATGAGTCTTGCTCGAGTAACTGGAATACAAATCTGTGCCACGAGAACCTGTGAGAAGATCATTTCCCTTCAAATTACGGATATAACACGTAGACTTCCGAAAAGCAACTTCCAAATCCGCATCACAGAATTGACCAACGGTGAATAAATTGTGATTAAGCCCTTTTGTGAGTCCCAAACTGAATAGATCTTTAGCTACTAAGGGTGATAGCCAACTTGTACAAATACAGATTGACTATAGAGAAAACACTGACTATGAATACTAATTGTATATGCGGAATCTACACAATAGTATTAAGAAGAACAATGAAAAACTAAACTTTGATTTCTATTAATCTGTTAAAGTGATTACAGATTACTAACTATGAGATATGATTGTATGAGATGAGTTGTTCTTGTTGTGGTTTCTCTAATGCCGTAGGGTTCCTTTTATAGACTAAGGATAAACCCTAACTGATTGAACAAAGTACACAAAAGATAAGACATATCCTTTCCTACGATATCTCTATAAATATCGTCTTAACACGGTACTAACTATTTATACTAACCGGTACTTACTATTGATCGGTACATTCTAGAACTTTGTACTGTCAGTACTAACTATAACTATCGGTACTAAGTATTATCACTAACGGTACTAAGTTAAGAATGTATAATTCCTAACACCTTTGACGTAATAAACCCGTTTGATAGTAATAGTTCTTGCAACCAGATCTCATAACCAAGAATTGGGGCTTGCAATTTGATTCATTTCTAAATTCCTGGTTCTCTAAATTTCTCCACAATAATTAGTTAGAGTTGAGATTTCTGGTCATGTGCTTTTGAGCACCAGAGTCGACGTTGGAATAGGATTATCTCTTATGAGCTTGCAAAAGACATTAGAAGACAATGGTTTGTATTGGGATACACAGGTGGTACAACTAGGAGTATTTTGTTCCCAAAAATATTAGCAGTTCTAGAGGCATTTCCTAGAGGCTACTAATGGTTGGAGTTACTTTCCTATTGAGACTTAGTGTTTCCAATTGTATTTGGGTGGTGTATACTTAGATACCACACACAACTGTTGTCTTACCAAATTGATCATTTAGCTTCCTAGTTAGGTATCTAGATTTCATGACAGTGGAGCTCTTATGTTGTATCGGTTTTCTTACTAGATGGTCTGCAAACAGATTGGTTACATTTTGCTTGGGTTCTCTAGTACTAATAGGCACAACAATTGTTGTTTAGTCCTAGAATTCACGCCATTAATATTATGTAGAAAAAACTACTTAAATCAAGGTATTGTCATTCAGCAAACATTTTCACTAAGTAACACAGACAAAGTTGACATTCGAGGTCTTAGCATTCAAACTGTCAGTACACGCAGTTATAGACGTTTTATTATTAGAAAAATTAAAATTCCTATGGTGGTCTTCTACACTTTGCTTCTTCCCTTGACTATTGTTAGGGCAATGAATCTATCTTCCAGTTGTTTGTTTTTGTTGTGGTCTGCTAACACTAGTAGTGGGAATTACTCCTGTAGAGAAAGACACGCGTTTGTTAGTTTTCCTAATTTCTTGAGGCAACTATGGTGTTCTAGTTTGATTAGGCTTTGTGTGCACTTTATACATTCTTGGTGCAATCACATTTGTGTTCTTGAAAATTGGCAACACATTCTGAGGCATAAATCTGTTGCTAGTGACTGGTTTTGAAAATAATGGGACACCTTTTGTGTAGGTAACTGATTTGACTTTGAAAAATCATTCTTTGCCAAGAGAATCTGAAAAAAAAAAAAATAGCTGGTTTACCTAAAACTGATTGTATTTGACTTTTAAAAGTATTCGGTTGTCGAATAACACGATGATTTTTCAAACTTAGTTTCCACATATTTTCCTTTATCTTTTCTATGGAGTTTCTTAACTCACTTATGCATTCTTTTGTCTTGTTAATTGATCTTTCAGTCTTGAATTTCCAAATTATTGTTCACGTTTCTTTCAGACAATACGTTTGATGATTTTCTTTGAATGATTTGTCTTTTTTTATCTTTTCTTTGCACTGTTGTAAATCTAGTTCATGTTATCGCAGGTTTCTTTTAAATGATTCTAAAAATCTTTGACAGTGTTCTACTTTTTGAAAGATATTTTTTTCAAGATGTTCAATCCAGATCAGTGTACACACATGTATTTCATTCATCGTGATCTGCATAAAAATAGTCCCTTGAAAGTCGGTGATTTCTTTCGAAAAAACTGTGTTTTTTGAGTTTTCCATGTGAGATTGAGGTTTGTCTACTATCTATGTTCATGTGGAATAAATGTATCTCAAATCAGCAACATTTCCTTGTTCAAAAACACACGTGAAAAATTTTCTAAGTCGCATTGATTTTCTAATTTGTGGGCAAAAATTTCCTTCATTGTTGTTTGAATGAAACGGGATATATGTTTTCCAAAATTATGGTCATTAAGCGATTGTTTGTTTGCAACGTTCCCACTCCATCAAAATCGTCTTTGTCAACACTCTTTTTACATATTGAAAAGTTATTTAGTGTCTTTTACAACCTTTTGATCCCAACGGATGGTTTCATCATTCAGTTTTTCTTAACAAAGTTGTTTGTTTACGTAAAAGATATTTGGTAATTCATTGTTAAAGATGTTGAGTTCATCTTTAACGTTCTTGGAAATAATGTTGTTCAGGCGACTTTTCCGTTGTGGAACGAAACATTCATAAAGTTTATTCAAACTGGTCATAATCTAAATACGGTTTGATGAAAACGGCCTTAATTTTGGATCGACTTTCTTTGTCAAGACGAATCGTCTAGTCAGATTCAGGGGCTTACATTAACGCAAGATTGATCACTTATAGCAAATCCTATATCATACAGACCAGGATTGCTCTTTGAGATTTCTTGAGATAACTCAGGTTTTGCAAAAATCGTTTTGAACATATTACGTTTAAGCATATTTATTTTTTAGAACAGATGGCCGTTTTTTTATACATTATCATTCAAAACCTGGACCTTGTTTTCTTAGCTCAATGTCTTATCAAGTTCTTTGTCTTCTATGGTTTTGTAATGCTTAATCTGAGCCTCTTTTGCTTGTGACATTTTGGAGATGGTTTCTTGTATGTGCACAAGCTCCTTTTTCATAAACTGAAATTGTTTGTTTTAAAATCATTTATTTGTAGTGTTATTTGCATTTGATGACTTTTCAAAATACGATCTTTATCATGACATTAAATCCCCTTTAGCTTCTGCACAATCAATTTCACCTTTGACGCTTAATTAAACATTATCTATACTTATCAAGTTCTGCTTGATACTTCTTTGAGGTTTTAAACATCAAACTGATTAGTCTTTGACAGTTCATTGTTTTCTTTTTGGAATGGTTATTTGATGATTCTTTAAACTTTTAATTTTTAGGTCTTGAAATCCTCAATTTCACCTTTCAATTTTTAAACTAAGCCTTGTTTGATGATTCCAAAAAAATTTATTTTCGGCTTTTTTTCTGTTGTAATCATTCACATTTTAGTTTTTGAATTAAAGAAGCAAGCAAATCACGTTCTTGATCAAGATCATCAGTATCATCCTGGTCATCCTAAGCTCTATCATTACATATATACAATGAATTAATAGTGATTTTGGTGTCACCCTGTTCCGCCAAATATATGTGATTACTAGATTCAGGTTGATCAGGATGTTTATTTTCCTATGGGCCAAACACAAAATAAATTTTTAGTGTCAATTTTGTTTGTTACCTGCTGCATTGGCTATCATCAAAGTAAGGTCCAAAATTGTCAATAGCATCTGGAGTAACCTCTTGAATCTGTGCCATGTACAATATAAATGTGCTTCCACTTCCTGGTCTTCAGATTCTATCGCCAGTATTCATCTTTCAATTAAGCTTTTGTTCTGCATTCAACTGAACCAGCTTCCTCTTGCTTACACAATAACATCTTTTCTTTGTGATAAGCTGCATCCTTTTACTTGTTTCGGTTTTCTTGACATTCCCTTCATACATTGCCCATATTCCTTGCAGGTTTATAACACTGAATCCCAGAACTTATGCACAACCGGAGTTCCCTACCATTTTACCTAGCCCCATACATCATTAAACTTGCACCTACTGTTATCATTAACAGTGCCTCGGTTGTTCTTAGAGAATGTATCTGATTAGCTCTTACTGGTGTTTGATGAAGTTTTAAGGTTGTTGTTGGTAGGTTTGTAGATTTTCTTGAACGAGAAGAGATAATTAAAGCCATGGAGTTTTTTTCATCTCCTGTTCTTTTGACATTTCCTCTCTTCAGTAAGTACCCGTAGCTGGTTGGTTATAAGTAGGATGCGGAAGAGGTAACATTGCATTTTCCTTAAGTTTCCAGGGTAGTTATTGTGATATGGTGGAGGAATATTGTGAGTATTGAGTAGGATGGTTTTAAGATGGTAAATGGTTGTTGTTGAGCAACAAGTGCAAGTAGGTTTAGCAGTACTGTGTGTCTTTTCAGTCTTATCTTATTTGACTTTTTTCTGGTGTTGATGCAGGATGGGGGGGGTGGGGGGTTTTGCGGGGGGGGGGGGGCCATTTAAATGTTTGTGATAGGAGCACAGTCTTCAGTCTTGACTCTGCGTAATAAGTGTCACACACTTTGCCATTCTGTTATAGTTGAAGTAAGAACTGGACATTCACACTTGATGACTGTAACATGTAACTGATTTTGACCACATAGCTCATTCATCATCTTGTAAAATTCTTGTGACGTTATACGACTTATGTGGACTTTCACCGCATCCCATGATGTGGAATTTTCCAAATCCCAATTTAAATTTGGTTCATGATTTGAACATTTGATTGAATTCACTTGTTTCAAACCTTTTAATTGCTTTCCAATGTATCATAGTTCATGACAGCGTCAACTATGGAGTAAGATATAGTTATATATCCCTATGAGAATGATTCTGAACGGCTTCAACTTTGCATTCAGTTGATCGCGTATGTCTTGTGAAATATCTCTATAGATCTCCATTATATTCTCTGTAGTTGTTTCAGGATACCTTCAACAATCTTGAACTGTCTTTCAAAGCCATTTGATTACGTGTAGGTGGATATTGGAGGTCAATAGTAGATGAGTTTAAACTGTTTAGGTTTTGGTCGTCAATGTACTCTCGATTCTGGATATCCACTAACGTAATTACCGGTGCTAACATTTGGTGGACGATCTTTGTACCCTCGCTTCCATGGATTGCATTATGAAGAGCATTCGATGATTTGAGTTTGCAATTGATATTTGAATTTGAAATTTTGATGAAGTTGTGAATGGATATCGGATCTTAAGTGTTATGAAGTGTTGATTGTATTGTGGTGAGAGAGAATGCAATTGACGTAATGGGATTTTACAACTTTATGCATAAAAAACCGAAGAAAGGGAACAAAGTTTTACTTGTCGGGGATTTTACAAATTATATAAAAAAAACCCCGTGAATTAAAATTGACTTATTTAGCTTACTGGGTGTGCTATTCTCGCTTCGCTAAAAGATGTTGGCATGTTTTGCTTGAATAATCAATACTTGTTTCGCTTGAAAAATCAGTACGTATTTCGCTTTAGAAATTGCATATTTCACTTGACAATTCAAAACATATTTCGCTTGAAAAGTAATCATGCATATTTCGTTTGTCTTCTAACTTATTTCGCTTAACAACTAAACTTGCATATTTCGCTTGAGGTTGAACATATTTCGCTTAACAATTCTAAACATATTTCGCTTGGCCTCAATGCTGCATATTTTCGCTTTGTAACATTGTAACATTTATTTGCTTATTTTGTTTAATATTTCGCTTGTTTTTTACAAGTTACATATTCCGCTTAAAAAAGTTAAACTGCATATTCTCCGCTAGAATAGCAAAAGTACATATCATCGCTTAACCAAATAACGTGCATATTCCGCTAGACCTGTGACATATTCCGCTCGGTGTCTCTATCTAGTGAGGACCACTTTTACTAACAAACAAGAAGTCCTTTTCTTTAGAAGCTAAAAATGTGGGTCTATGTTTCTTGTGTAGAACCGGTTGGGACCACAAGTGGATAAGAAAAAAAGCAAATAAGCTCCGAAATAAGCAACCAATGAAGCTCGAAAATAAGCGATTATAATCGGGATAAGCTCGAAATAAGCACAAAAATTATGAAAACTAAGAAACTAGTTGGAAGATTAAACTAAAAGAGGAACGTGACTCTTGTGACTCTTGTAAATCAAACCAATAACTCCACTTCGAGAAGAGAAAGAAAAAAATAAGCCGAATGTAATAAGCTTATAAAAACGATCTATTAACTTATCTAGGATATGAAATGACTACAAAATAAGCTTTTGAACTAGTATAGCAAAGACGATATAAGCAAAACCAACCAATAAGCCTTCAAGAAAATGAGACGTGAGCTTATTGGCAAAATAAGCCACGTAAAAGAGGCTTATTAAACCATAAGATTAAGAATCGACACTAAAACTCATCCCTTCGGCGGTGACTTACCACATGTTAGTCTTTTATAAAAATCCTTGCACAACATAATATGCAAACTCGATAAGCTATATTGAGCCGGCCATAAGAAGAATAGAAAGAATGAAATTAGGGAACTAGGAATATTAGATTAGAGAGTGAATTGTGGTTTACAAGTGTTTGCACATGTTACCACAACACCCTCTCCATATGAGGAGAGGGTTTCTTTTATACCACCAGAGCCTTCTACGTAGGCGACAATGGGCTTTTCAACTCGGGGTACGGGCCTTAGTTAACTATAGGCTTTGAAGCCGTTCAATGGACATTTTAGATTCAATCCAAGCCGTGAACCGACTTAGCTATTACAATACAAGGACCTAGTTTAATATTTATAATACCGTACAATATTGTTTGATTAATATAATTAAGGCTAACACTCTTACACTTCCAATAACAATCAAACACAATCAATGCAATCATGGTCAAAGTTAAGGTGTGATGCCTTATAAGTATCTTGGCCACCTATAATTTTAATTGCATCCTTTCACACGTTATAACTTACTTCAAGATACTCCTCTTCAATGATAACGCACATTACTGCACATATACCACATATGCACATCTTTTACCACTCAATATAACACAAAAGGATGCTCCATCAAAGAAATACTTTCTTTTATAAAGAAAAATCGAATCGACATAAAGGAACAAAAGTCTCGAAGCGCTCCAAAATACAAAAATATCCTCTGCTTGGGTTTGACTTTGCCTTCGCAAGAGTCACCCGACTCTGCGAGTCCAGGCCTGCTACGAGCATTCGATAAGAGATCTGAGTCGGCCTCCTTCTCCGACTCTTCTAACTAACCTTCCTCATTCGATTCCTCGAGAGGCTCCTGCTCAATTGGCTCCTCTTTTGAATCATAAGCTATCGAGTAGCCCGTAGGTCGAAATAAAACTCAAAGAAAGCAAGAATACAAAAATGCCTAGATAGCTAAACACATAGATTCTATTATGGTTAGAGAGAGACATGATTAAAATAATAAGGAAGGGTATATACTATTAGATCCCAATAATGAAAAAGTATATATATATTATATAGTAGTAGACAAATTAAGAAAAATTAAAGCTTTCGAATAACGAGAAAGTATAGTAGATACGTACATAAACACTTAAACCCTAAAATGAAACTATATGAAGGACTCTTAGGTTATAGTCTAGGCTCGACTACCTACTTCTCTATAACCAAAGGCTCTGATACCAATCTGTCACACCCTGCCAAGGCAGAAACACGAGGCGTAACATCATGGATATCATCACAACATAATGGTGTCAACAATAGAGAATCACTACATCATAACTAAATATAAAAGACACGATGTGTCATGACAATACCGAAAACAAAAGAACGGCATCTTGTATTAATGAAAAAGGGGTCTCATAAATACAAAGACAATGTATCACAACCCTATTAAACCTAATAACATTCAAGAATTCATGCAAACAAATACGAAACGAAATCAAATGAGAACTTCCAATGCCAGCCTAATGGTCTCTCTAGCTACTTTTATTAACTTCAACACCTTCCTAACGCTCACTTGAAAATGATGCTTAAAAATTTCAACACAACGGTTGGTGAGAGTCATAGGTTTTACGACACCAATACAAGATTCAAATCAATTACTGTGATTAAATAAAAAACAAAACATGGCAGGACAATTAAGCTGACTATTATACATGCTAACATGCAATCGTCCCAAACAAGCAATCACAATTGGGACAGAACGTATCTCCTGATCCAAATCACAAAAATAGTCATGGAGAGGAATGATATCCCCAAACCCAGACTCTTGGTATCGTATCCGCACAGGTTCATACCCACACAAAGTAGGCGAAACCTATTGCCCACAAAGTAGGCGAAGAACAATGCAACATCATACAATATGCGGCACATAACATATAATAGCTACATAAAAGTCCATATGTAACTTGAACCATATAATCACATAATCAAAAAAATTTGAAACATATTTTGCATCATTTCCATCCCAAGAAAACATAATAAAATGAGACTATGAAACTCACCTGATGCTCAACTTACTTGACAAGATCTTGCACGCAATCTAAACATACAAAAACATATGTTACACTTGGTTAGGCTAAATGTCCAAGCTAATGCAACAATCACATGATGGACTTCTAAACCTTACACTAAGTTTATAATCCTTTAAGTACATCTCCCAAATCATTTTCATATCCTATATGACTTTATTTATTAACTTTCACTTTTACAATTTATGGCTAAATTTTGTAGTCACTTTATGACCACAAGTAAATACCAAAACACCTGATTGATGGTTCTCTTTACATTTCCTAGCTTCCTAATGAGTTGTGAGCTACTGTGACTTTTTAGGAAAAATAATAGTAAGTGAAACTATTTTATAAAAATTCATCATTACAAAGTGCTCAGATTCAGATCTGAACGCACACCAAAAAGTTTGACGTCCTTAAAAATACTTAGAAAATGTTTTTGCATTAGCCATTCGAACTGGAGTTAATAGACACCTAATATATGACTCATGATTTTTGGCTAACCCAAATTTGCCTTTTAAGTAGGGGTTTTACTCCCCGAAATCAGACCTAAATCAGACCCGAATTTATTGTTTTAACAACTTTTTTTGCGAAAATTATTTGACTAACTTTCCGACCTCAAAACCTTTCAGGGCCGGACTTTTTGGAAACTAAACTCTCTGAATTTAATTTTAGGCTCAAGAAAATTGATGATTACTATTTTTATGACCAAGTTATGATTTGTACAAGATGACCTTTCAAAACTGCCAACTTTTAAATTTCAAATTTACAAACCCTAAAACCTTAATTACACATGCTTAACACCACTAATCATCCCAAAAATAATTTTTAAAGATCAAAACCCTAATTTTACAGATCTTATATAAACCCTAATGATCCACCATAATAATTGTTACATGTTTTAAAGAAAACTAAACTAGGGTTTAAAAGCTTACTTTAATTCTTGATTCTTGAAACCCTAAATCACCAAATTGATCTTGATAAAAAAATCTTTTTTTTTCTTCTTGGGTTCGACCGATCAAAACAAAAGGGAGAGAAAAGTGTTTTAGGGTTTTTCCTAAATTTTGTATTTATAAGCCTTATAATCCTTGTTGTAGTTAAATTAGTTTCTTTTTTTTCTTTTTTCTTATAACCGGCGAAATAACACCCCTTTAAAATATATATTTTTTTATTTTTTTATAAATTTCAAAATTTATTCATATATATATATGTTATTTATATTTTTTTATTTAATTATTATTAATTACACATTCAACCCTTAATTTTGACATTTTTATAAAAACCCCTTTATTCTTCCTTTTAAACCTTTTAAATTAAAACTAAATTAAATGACTATAAATAAATTTCATTTCTAAACATATATTTTATTTTCTAACTTATTACTACTAAAATCCATCTAACTAAATTTACTAATCTCAATCTTCTACTCTCACGAACTCCGATTATTTAAATACGTAAATACATAATACGTACACATAATTACATACACACATAAAATTATACCATCATTTTTTTATTGTCACAAAATGTGAACAAAATAAAAAATGCCCATAACAACCGTAACTTCAATCACAAGGAGACGATCACGCTCCATTGATTGGTAACCAAACTCTCATAGAATCACATATACACATAATTATCAGATCACACAATAAAACTCAACTTAATGCTAACAGTTGACAAACCTGTTCAAAGCACAGTTGTCACAGTATCCCCTCCTTAGGGAAATCTCGTCCCGAGATTTAACTTATAGGTTCAACATCATCATCAACAAACAATCGGGAATTACTTAGCTTTCATATGATCCTCACGTTCCCACGTAAACGTAAGGCCACGCTTTGAATCTCGACTAACTTTCACAATCGGAAACCCACTGCTCACAACTTCGCTTGCCCATACAAGGATACTAATAGCAACATAACAACTCTAAGCAAAAATAAACATCCAACTACATGAACATCGCTCGTCATCGAGGAAACTAGTCAAAACCTTAAGTTGTGTAATAACGTCATTCATAACCTAACCCCGCAACTCATCAAACAAGAACTGTCTTGGAACTAAGTTATGAGTTGTTACAAAGCTCAACGTTTTTGAAGAATCAGCTCGACTTCGAGTTTATTCAAAATATAACATTAACCAAACCACCTCAGAACATTCAAGAGTGCACTAAAGTCTACCAATGACCCTATGTGTTCGACTTTACTTAGTACTTCAAACGATAGCTAGCTCAACGAGCAAATGTGGATACTTAGTTTTTATGAAATCCTCATGACCTCGCTTCAAGTTCCAATGGACTTAACTATCGGAATCCTACTACGCTTCAAACTTTTAACCTCACGATCGATAATCTCAACATGTTCTTCAGCAAAACGGAGAGTTTTGTCTACCTTAATTTCTTCTACATGCACATGCAGACTTGCATCCGTCCAATACTACTTTAAATTTGAAACACATCAAATATACTACTAAATTATTGAGACAATCTTAGTCAATAGGCCATAAGACCGATCCCTTTAATGATCTCAAATGGTCCCACATATCTTGGTGCTAACAGGTCTTTCTTTCCAAAATGCAATACATATTTCCAAGACGACACTTTCAACATCACTTTATCACCAACTTCCACTCTAAATGTTTACGCATATTGTCAACATAGCTCTTTTGGCAATCACTAGCCGCTTTAAGCTTCTCCTTGTCGATTGTCTCTTGTACCAACTCGGACCCAACCAAACTACTTTCTCCAATTTCAGCCTACAGAATGGGCGACCTACATTTCCATCCAAATAGTGCTTCAAACAGAGCACATAGAATACTCGACAGATAACTATTATTATAGAAAACTCAGTTAAGGGTAGAGGAGTATCCTAATTGCCACAAACAAAAATCAATCACGCACGCTCTCAGCATATCCTTCAGAGTCTGAAAGGTACACTCACTTTGTCCGTCCGTTTGAGGATGATAAGTCATACGCATGTTTTAGCCATGTTCTTAATGCCTTCTACAATGTCTACCAAAGCCGAGAAGTAAATCATCCACCACGATCTGAGATGATCGACACATGCACTTCATGCCTTGTTACTTTCTCATTAGTGTAAAGTCTCGCCAAATTCTCCATTTTAAAATATGCATGTACTACCATGTAATGGGCATACCTTAGTCAGTCTATCGACTAGTACCCAATTTGTATCATACCCACTACTTGATCTTGGCAATCTTGTAATAAAGTCCTTAGTTATTATATCCTACTTCCATTCGGGTATCTCTTTAGTTGTTACAATAAACCCGAAGGTCTTTGATGTTTCAGCATTCACCTTTAAACAAGCCAAACAATTGCTAACATAGGTAGCAATATCCTTCTCCATACATGGTCACCATACCTATCTCTAAGTTCATAGTACGTCTTATCCGCTCCTGAATTTACCAAGTACCTTGATGCATGAGCCTCGTCCATCATTAATGTCCTTACATCACCTATTAATGAAACCCATAATAAATACATACCACCACATTCCTTCCTTCCATTAGTTAGTCCAGGCCACGCAGCATTTTTGCTGTCGCGTTCTTTACATTGTCTCTTTGCATGAGTATACAACCTAATCCTTGATTTAATGCGTCGCAGTAAACTACAAAATCTTTGGATCCATCCGGCAATGACAATATTGGTGCATTTCACAAATTACCCTAGAACGTATGAAAAGCTTCCTCTTGTTCCTTGGCCCACTCCTACTTCTGATTCTTCTGAGTCGGTGAAGTAAGGTGTTTAGCAATTCTAGAAAAATTCGTGATGAAACGTCGATAGTAACCTGCCAATCCTAAGAACGATCATAACTCGGATGGCGTCTTAAGTACTTTTAAATTCTTTATTGTTGATATCTTACTAGAGTCCACGTGAATATCATTGCTGCTAGCCACGTGTCTGAGAAAACACACTTTTTGTAGCCAGAATTCATACTTCGAAAACTTGTCAAACAACTTCTCCTTCTTCAACGGCTCCAACACCAACTTCAAATGTACCTCGTGATCCCCCTTAGACTTCGAGTAGGTCAAGATATCATTGATAAACACAATGAAAACTTATCCAGATACGGCTCGCACACCCGGTTCGTTAAGTCCATGAAAACGTCATTGCATTGGTTTACCCGAAAGGCATAACCGAAATCTCAAAGTGTCCATACCGCGTCTTATATGTATTGTGTATATTCTTTCCATGTTACTCTTAACTGATGGTAACCAGAACGAATATCTTCTTAGAGAAATAACCTGAAACTTGTAAACTGGTTCGGAACAAGTTCGTCGATCTGGTGGAGATTCTTGGTGGTTAGCTTGTGCAACTCTCGATAGTCTATGCACATTCGAAATGAACCGTCCTTCTTTTGAACAATACAGGTGCTCCCCACAGAGAGCGACTTGGTCGGATAAAACGTATATCAATGACTTCTAAGGGTTACGAAATACCGAAAAGGGTAGTAAACGAATACTGAATTAAAGGCTAAAATACATATAAGGGATTTCACATATACAAATAGATGTGGATCCAATGACATAAGAATCTTTAAGAAATGATATAATATCTTTGCGATAGGAAAACGCAAACAAAAAGAGTCAACAAAGTGTATCAAGACAAAGGAACACTATTAATAATGATACATATCAAATTGATAAACTATGAAAGATTAGATTCTTTATACAATAATCGACTTAACTCGACAGAACCAACTAAATACTGTTTTAATAAAAATTCATTTTGAAACAATAAAGACAGTTTTTTTTAAATTCGTTTTAAAACATTGTTTTCATAAAAAAATCAAGAGATATTTATAAAAAAAATGTATCGCATTTTACTAATATAAATCATTTTAAACATACTTTTCATAAAATAAAATTTATCAAAAACAACTTATAAAAATGTAAAGATTACCTTAAACATGGTTTTGACACTCAACCAATATCACATTGTTTTCATAAAAATCATTGTAAACGCAATTAATTTTCATAAAGATGACAGTTCATATAAAGGCGTACCACAACGTATTCATAAAATCATTTCAAGAATAGTTTTTCCCAAACACCATCAAGATATACTTCTAAGGATTTTCCATAATACTTAAATCAATATAATATATTTTCTCAACACAAGGGCATGTAATACCAAAGGATTGTAAAAATACACATAAAGACTCTAACACAATCTTATTGTTTGAAAGCAAAAGGGAGTATAAAGAACCATATAGTCAGAATAACAGTGAAACGAACATGCACAAGAGAAATCTATACGAAGATATTACGAACCAAAAGAAGAACGTAATGACTCATCCGTACTCACGATCGAAAGAACAACCATCAAAAAGCGTCGGTACTAACATGTCGCAACATGTTACGAAAACCAAAGGATATATAAAGAATGGAGTAATGATCCACACTAATATGTTAGGAACAATTAGTGCTTAAAAGAAATTTTTGATACTCATATGAGTAATCAGTACCACGAAAGAACCAATGAAACGTACCAATATTCAAAGAAGCAGACCTGAACAACCAATATTCATCAAGACACCATATAGAAAAGTTAGATCATCCATATCGACATGGTACAGGTCAAAGGCAATTGGTTGGGATTTGCCTATATATTATATATATATTATTGACGAATCAGTATGAACAAGGAATGCTAAAATGAGGGTTATATATCCGAGCAAATAATTGAGCAGACAAACGAACTCAATAATTGCAATAATAATAACATGTATCTGGGGTATTTGCAAACGTTAGATAGAAGGGAAACTTACTATTTATGCAACTAAGCCTAACATAATCGCGCATTAGGTAAAAGAGGGATTCCATAACTATATAACCATCCTTATCATGATCACACATATCACAACATATTACACTACCAGCTTACAAACAAACATTGATCAATGCAATCATGGTCACAAGTCCACGTGTGTGATGCCTTTATAATTATGTTGGCCACCATAATTATAATTGCATCCTTTCACACGTATACTTACTTCCAAGACTACACCTCTCAATGATAACTCATATATAAGCACATAAACCACTCCAATATAATACTATAAAGGATGCTCCATCAAAGAAATACTTATATAAAGATAAAATTGAAACGACTTAAAGGAACGAAAGTCTCGCAGCGCCTCTAAAATACAAAATATCCGAAAGAAATAATCAATAGCATCGTGACGAGTTAAAAGACGGAATAAACTTATGTTGGGCCTTGCTTGGGTTTGACTTTGCCTTCGCAAGAGTCACCCGACTCCGCGGGTCCAGGCCTGCTACGAGCATCCGACAAGAGATCTGAGTCGGCCTCCTTCTCTGACTCTTCTAACTAACCTTCCTCATTCGATTCCTCGAGAGGCTCCTCCTCAATTGGCTCCTCTTTTGAATCATAAGCTATCGAGTAGCCTGTAGGTCGAAATAAAACTCAAAGAAAGCAAGAATACAAAAATGCCTAGATAGCTAAACACATAGATTCTATTACGGTTAGAGAGAGACATGATTAAAATAATAAAGAAGGGTAGATACTATTAGATCATAATAATGAAAAAGTATATATATATATTATATAGTAGTAGACAAATTAAGAAATATTAAAGCTTTCGAATAACGAGAAAGTATAGTAGATACGTACATAAACACTTAAGCCCTAAAATGCAACTATATAAAGGACTCCTAGGTTATAGTCTAGGCTCGACCACCTACTTTTCTATAACCAAAGGCTCTGATACCAATCTGTCACACCCTGCTAAGGCGGAAACACGAGGCGTAACATCATGGATATCATCACAACACAATCGTGTCAACAATAGAGAATCACTACATGCATAACTAAATATAAAAGACACGATGTGTCACGACAATACCAAAAATAAAAGAACGACATCTTGTATTAATGAAAAAGAGGTCTCATCAATACAAAGACAATGTATCACAACCATATTAAACCTAATAACATTCAAGAATTCATGCAAACAAATACGAAAAGAAATCAAATGACAACTTCCAATGCCAGTCTAATGGTCACTCTAGCCATTTTTATTAACTTCAACACCTTCCTAACGCTCACCTGAAAATGATGCTTAAAAACGTCAACACAACGGTTGGTGAGATTCATAGGTTTTACGACACCAATACAAGATTTAAATCATTTACTGTGATTATATAAAAAACAAAACATGGTAGGACAATTAAGCTGACTATTATACATGCTAACATGCAATCATCCCAAACAAGCAATCACAATTGGGAGGGAACGTGTCCCCCGATCCAAATCACAAAAATAGTCATGGAGAGAAATGATATCCCCAAACCCAGTCTCTTGGTATCGTATCCGCACAGGTTCATACCCACACAAAGTAGGCGAAACCTCTTGCCTACAAAGTAGGCGAAGAACAATGCAACATCATACAACATGCACCACATAACATATAATAGCTATATAAAAGTCCATGTGTAACTTGAACCATATAATCACAGAATCAAAACATTTCGAAACATATTTTACATCATTTCCATCCCAAGAAAACATAATAAAATAGGACTATGAAACTCACGTGATGCTCAGCTTACTTGACAAGATCTTACACGCAATCTAAACACACAAAAACATATGTTACACTCGGTTAGGCTAAATGCCCAAGCTAATGCAACAATCACATGATGGACTTCTAAACCTTACACTAAGTTTATAATCCTTTAAGTACATCTCCCAAATCATTTTCATATCCTATATGACTTTATTTATTAACTTTTACTTTTACAATTTCTGGTTAAATTTTGTAGTCACTTTATGACCACGAATAAAGTACCAAAACACCTAATTGATGGTTATCCTTACATTTCCTAGCTCCCCAATGAGTTGTGAGCTACTGTGATTTTTTAGAAAAAATAATAGAAAGTGGAACTATTTTATAAAAAAAGCATCATTAGAAAGTGCTCAGATTCGGATCTGAACGCACACCAAAACGTTTGACGTCCTTAAAAATACTTAGAAAATGTTTTTGCGTTAGCCCTTCGAACTAGAGTTAATAGACACCTAAAATATGACTCATGATTTTTGGCTAACCCAAATTTCCTTTTAAGTAGGGGTTTTACTTCCCGAAATCAGACCCAAATCAGACCCGGATTTACTGTTTTAACAACTTTTCTTGTGAAAATCATTTGACTAACTTCCCGACCTCAAAACTTTTTGAGGCCGGACTTTTTGGAACTAGACTATCTAAATTTAATTTTAGGCTCAATAAAATTGATGATTGCTATTTTTATGACCAAGTTATGATTTGTACAAGATGACCTTTCAAAACTGCCAGCTTTTAGATTCCGAATTTACAAACCCTAAAACCCTAATTACACATGCTTAACACCACTAATCATCCCAAAAACGATTTTTAAAGATCAAAACCCTAATTTTATAGATCTTATATAAACTCTAATGATCCACCATAATAATTGTTACATGTTTTAAAGAAAACTAAACAACTAGGGTTTAAAAGCATAACTTAATTCTTGATTCTTGAAACCCTAAATCACCAAATTGATCTTGATAAAAAAAATCTTTTTTTTCTTCTTGGGTTTGACCGATCAAAACAAAAGGGAGAGAAAAGTGTTTTAGGGTTTTTCCTAAATTTTGTATTTATAAGCCTTAGAATCCTTGTAGTTAAATTAGTTTCTTTTTTTTTTCTTATAACCGGCCAAAAAAACACCCCTTTAAAATATATATATTTTTATTTTTTATTTTTATAAATTTTGAAATTTATTCATATATATTTGTTATTTATATTTTTTTTATTTAATTATTATTAATTACACATTCAACCCTTAATTTTGACATTTTTATAAAACCTTTTATTTTTCCTTTTAAATTAAAA
Organism: Tanacetum coccineum; assembly: GCA_026074375.1. Lineage (NCBI taxonomy): Eukaryota > Viridiplantae > Streptophyta > Magnoliopsida > Asterales > Asteraceae > Tanacetum > Tanacetum coccineum. The sequence goes on from BQNB010068781.1 coordinate 26,710, forward strand.
ATAAATTAAATGACTATAAATAAATTTCATTTCTAAACATATATTTTATTTTCTAACTTATTACTACTAAAATCCATCTAACTAAATTTACTAATCTCAATCTTCTACTCTCATGAACTCCGACTATTTAAATACGTATACATATACATATAAATACGTACACACATAAAATTTACCATCCTTTTTATTGTCACAAAATGTGAATAAAATGAAAAATGCCCATAACAACCGTAACTTCAATCACAAGGAGACGATTACGCTCCATTGATTGGTAACCAAACTCACATAGAATCACATAAACACATAATTATCAGATCACACAATGAAAATCAAGTCAATGCTAACAGTTGACTAACCTGCTCAAAGCACAGTTGTCATAGTATCCCCTCCTTAGGGAAATCTCGTCCCGAGATTTAACTAATAGGTTCAACATCATCATCAACAAACAATCAGGAAATACTTAGCTTTCATATGATCCTCACGTTCCCACGTGAACGTAGGACCACGCTTTGAATCTCGTCTAACTTTCACAATCGGAAACCCACTGCTCACAACTTTGCTTGCCCATACAAGGGTACTAATAGCAACATAACAACTCTAAGAAAAAATAAACATCCAACTACATGAACATCGCTCGTCATCGAGGAAACTCGTCAAAACCTTAAGTTGTGTAACAACGTCATTCATAACCTAACCCCGCAACTCATCAAACAAGAACTGTCTTGGAACTAAGTTATGAGTTGTTATAAAGCTCAACGTTTTTGAAGAATCAGCTCGACTTCGAGTTTATTCAAAATATAACATTAACCAAACCACCTCAGAACATTCAAGGGTGCACTAAAGTCTGCCAATGACCCTATGTGTCTGACTTTACTTAGTACTTCCAACGATAGCTTGCTCAACGAGCAAATGTGGATACTTAGTTTTTATGAAATCCTCATGACCTCGCTTAAAGTTCTAATGGACTTAACTATTGGAATCCTACTACGCTTCAAACTTTTAACCTCACGATCGATAATCTCAACAGGTTCTTCAGCAAAACAAAGAATTTTGTCTACCTTAATTTCTTCTACATGCACATGTAGATTTGCATCCGTCCAATACTACCTTAAATTTGAAACACATCAAATATACTACTAAATTATTGAGACAATCTTAGTCAATAGGCTATAAGACCGATCCCTTTAATGATCTCAAATGGCTCCACATATCTTGGTGCTAACAGGTCTTTCTTTCCAAAATGCAATACATCTTTCCAAGACGACACTTCCAACATCACTTTATCACCAACTTCCACTCTAAATGTTTACGCATATTGTCAACATAGCTCTTTTGGCAATCACTAGCCGCTTTAAGCTTCTCCTTGTCGGTTGTCTCTTGTACCAACTCGGACCCAACCAAACTACTTTCTCCAATTTCAGCCTACAGAACGGGCGACCTACATTTCCTTCCAAACAGTGCTTCAAACGGAGCACATCGAATACTCGAATGATAACTATTATTATAGAAAACTCAGTTAAGGGTAGAGGAGTATCCTAATTGCCACCAAAAAAAATCAATCACGCACGCTCTCAGCATATCCTTCAAAGTCTGAAAGGTACGCTCACTTTGTCCGTCCGTTTGAGGATGATAAGTCGTACGCATGTTTTAGCCATTTTCTTAATGCCTTCTGCAATGTCTACCAAAGCCGCGAAGTAAATCTTCCACCATGATCTGAGATGATCGACACATGCGCTCCATGTTTTAGCTATTTTCTTAATGCCTTCTACAATGTCTACCAAAGCCGTGAAGTAAATCTTCCACGACGATCTGAGATGATTGACACATGCACTCCATGCCTTGTTACTTTCTCATTAGTGTAAAGTCTCGCCAAATTCTCCATTTTAAAATCTGCTCGTACTACCATGTAATGGGCATACCTTGGTATGTCTATCGACTATTACCCAATTTGTATCATACTGTCACACCCCCAGACGGGGCCTGGACGGAATACGTGTCCGAGGGCGTGACGTCATCATAATCCGAACACAAGGCACAGGAGAACGACCACTAATGGACGTTTTGGAAATCATAACTCGTTGCATTGTTTAAAAATAAATAAGTTCTACATGATTTAAAAGAAATTAAACATTTGCGGAAGCATAAGTAAAATGTAGCGGAAGCATAATTTGGTTTTCAAAAGACAACGAGTATGATATTTTGATAAGTCTTGAAAGAGTATCATATTGCACGTAGACTCCACATAGCACATCAAGAAGTCCAAAGCTAAGCACCTGAGAAAAACATGCTAAAACGGTCAACATAAAGTTGAGTGAATTCACAGGTTTAAGTAAAACATTTATGAGGACCAAAAACGTTTAGTGAATACAGCTTCACTCACTGTATTACGAAAAACATTCAATAATCAGAAACGTTCAATCAAAGTAGTGTGGACCACAAGTTTACAGTACGCACGTGACCGTTATAGGAGATATAACTTCACATACAAAGCACATGCGACTATTATAACGTACAATATCGCATGAAAAGTGTATACTGTTGCGCTAAGGCTCATGACACGAGCTTAATTAAGTCAACAGGGCATGCAGGTTACATCCTGTTGCCAAAGTATTCCATGCCCTAAGCCGGTCTTGTCCCAAACCAAAGACCACAGAAAGTATTAATCGGACATGGACATATATCCGTTTGCTCATCGACGACAGAGACAAGTAATGTTGCATAAGCTTACCGGATAGGGATAATTAGTTCCCAATAGATCTATTTATTCACTCGCGCTCCTTCAACCGGTCATCCGGTCGAGAAATTAACAGTTCATGATAATTCGGGCAGTAGTTCGTGGTTTGTTAAGCAAACTTAGGCAACATGCAAACGGGAGATGGTAACTGAAAACACTTGTGTCCAATGAAGAAATAACCATTTTATTCATAAACAACTTTAAGTACTTAATCCCATAAGTAGAAAGAGTGTGATATCAATCAAGTAACCAAGTTTGTAATTAGTGTGTAAACGAGTTTGAAATTCGGTAAAGTAAACAAGTTTGTAAACGAGCATGTTTCTCACCCCAAAAGATAATAAAACAGCACAAACGGAGAACAGAACGGCTTGATGTTGCAGAGCAACTAGCAGGCTATGAACTCACCTTGACGTTGCAGAGCAACTAGCAGAAATGCAAATAAGGACAGCACAAACGGAGAACGGAACGGCTTGACCAAGAAGTTGCAGCTTAACTTAACGGCTAAGACCCATTAGCTTGGGTTGATGAATTTGGGTTTACCGATGGATGAGTACATCAACGTGATGCGTTGATAAAGGATTGGGATTACAAGTTGGATGAGTTTGGTGGTTGGTTAAATAAAATAAATCGAAAAACACACGCAAAGTATGTAATATATTCCGTATATATATTACATATGAAAAATGAACAATTATATAATTCATATGGTGAAGTATATAATAAAGACAAACATTCAAAAGGAAAAGTCGTAGTATATAATACTTTACAAGTATTATATAAGAAACGTGGTTAAAAATAATGGTAATAATATAATTCGACATGTTTTCGAAAGTCACTAATTAAGTTAATAAAAAGTTCTTGCGTAAAAGTAAATACACGTTTTAAAGTTACGAATTAGATACATGATGTTTTTAAAGTTTGTGCAAAAGTTATTATTTTATTTACTAATCGAGAATTATAAAATACTATTTTATAATTTGATATTTCATTACGTGTTAAACTAGTCGTCGTGTTTGCAAAAGTATAGTTTTCGTTTATTTACCGATTTATTGTAAAATAACTCTTTAAAAATCTTAAAAACTATATAACTTTGTCATTTTATCGGGGTTCTAAAATAGTATAAACTTTAATGAAAATTTATTAAGTATAAAGGTTTTTAGAAATTTTGGCATGACTTTGCCGTTTGTAGGACGTTTCCATTTTTATAAAACTCAATGTTTTACCACTTAAATCAATCCAAATTGCAATATACTCCGCGTGTTTCATTATATAACTAACGAAATCAAATAATTAACCAAGTATAGCAAAAACCAAACACACCCCTTAGTGGGGACTGCTGTTCCAAACGCACCCTTAGGGGCGGTTAGACAGCAAACCAAACGCCCTCCTTGGGCTATAAAATCAGCAAACAAACGCCCCATTAGGGCTGCCATAAAACACATAACCAAACGCCCTCTTAGGGCCGTTATCCACAAAACCAAACACCCTTTTCGGGTTGTAAACCAGAAAACAAACACCCCTTTTAATATTAATAATAATACAACTATGAATTTACAAGTAAACCAACCAAATAAGAAAATATATAAAAAAATGATGTAGTGGGGGGCGGAGATGGCGGCTGAGAGATGGTGTCCGCTGCGGTGGTGTTGACGACGGGTGTGGGGTGGCAGCGGCGGAGAGGGGTGGCAGTGGGGATGATGTATGGCGAGGCTGGTTGGCAGCGGCAGTGGTGATGACGGGGTGATGGTGAGGATGATGATATTGAGGGTAGCGGTGGGTTGTCGTGGAGGGGATGGTGGTGACGGGTGGTGTTGATGTATGGTGGTTGTGGTGTGCCGGCTGAAGTGATGGCAGCAAGGTGATGATGTTGATGGTGGATCTATGGTGAGGATGGAGGTGGTGGCGGTGGTGATGGTCTTGATGGTGGCGGCGGCGGCAGCCGGAGGGGGTAAACGGCGCGTGGAGGAGAGTGGGTGTGGGGATCGAATAGATCCGGTGATGAGGAGTGTTTTTGGAGTTGGCCGGAAAAGTCCGCCGGAAAAGTTTTCCGGCGGTGGTTGGCCGAAAAAGGTGGCGGCCGGCCGGCGGGAAGGGTGGCCGGATTTTTGGGGAAGATGGAGGAGGGAGAGAGTGTATTTATGTGTGTGTGTTTAGTTTTATAGAAATGAAAAAAAATGATATATTTTTATATATATAATAAAAGTTTTAAATTTTTTTTGAATAGTTGTTAATAGTTGAGGGTTTATTGTGTAACTTTTTAGTATAGTTTTGATCATTATCAGTTCGGGACTCGTTTGAGCGACTTAACGGATGAGTCAACGCACGAAACGTGCGCCATTGTTTTTCAAATCATTTTTCTGACAAAAATGAGTATTTACTTGATTATATTTTATAAATATTTTTATAAAATATAACTAAAATCATTATGATTATTTATTTATTTGGTACCATTGAGTGTCACAGGCAAGCTTTATCCGTAAAATTTAAAACTTTAATTTGAACATTCGTGTTTTAAAATAACCGCTTTTGAACAAAAATTAAATAATTTATTAAATACTTTTATTAAAAAAAAAGTGATAATTAAATATAAATTTAATTATTTTTGGGTCGGTACGAGTTGCGTTCAAAATTTTGCGAGGCTATTTCAGTCGTTTTCTGCTTGGTTTCAAGTCTCGGGCAAAACTAAAAAGTTGTCCGGAATGTCGTTTTATGTCAAACGCTAGTATACCCCATAATTAATAATTCATTTTGGCGGGTCGCTTTTGATAAATCAGTTTGGGAATAAAATATATCTTCTCGTTTTCAAATCAATAAGTTTGAAAAATAAATTTGCAAATGAGCAATAATGATAGTAATTATGGTTTATTATTTAAATACGTTTCGAAAAGGCTACGCGGTAATCGTTTTTATGTGACCGTAAAAGGTCAACAGTCAAAAAGTCAAGTCAAAATCATAAAGTCAAAGTGTAAAATAGTAATTTAAAATATCGAAAACTGTAAGGTGTGACAAGAATTGCATAAGGGGTGTGTTTGGTTTGATTGTTATAACAGTTAGGGTGCGTTTGGTTTTGGTGAGAACGCAACAGAGTGCGTTTGGTTTATGTAGAAATCGATTAGGATGTGTTTGGTTTAACAGAGATGAACAACGGGTGTGTTTGGTTTGGCAGTTAACACAAACAGGGGTGTTTGGGTGAACAGGAAACTATTAGGAGTGTGTTTGGGTTTAGAGAAGACAACAAAGGGGTCCGTTTGGTTGGTTTAGCAGAAATTGGCGCGTTTGGCTTAACCGACAACACAAAGGGTGCGTTTGGTTCATATAAAACGGTGAATAAATATAACGTAAGGTTTTAAAAATATTAAAACCGGATATATATAATGGTGGCTAATTGGTTAAATAAACGTAATAATCATTATATTGTTTAGTTTAGAAATATATATAAAAACATATACATATATATTTAAAGCACGAGGATATTGCAACACGGTTTGTTTGAAAAGTGGAAAAACATTGGATTTTATAAATATGGAAAACGTTATAAAAACGGAAAGATCATGACGAAATTTATATAAATTTTCTATATTTATTGATGGTTCACTAAAACTACTATTATTTTAGAATCCGATAAAGGGACTAAGTTATATTTTAAAAATATATTAAAATATAACTACACAATAACTTGACAACGAACGAAAAATTATACGTTTACAATTAGACAACAATTTTAGCCACGATCCGTCGAGGAAACGAAATATAAGTTCATAAAATATTATTTTATATTTTAAAATTGTCGGCTAGAAGATAACATAATAATTATTGTAAAAGCTTTACAAAAATCGTTTAATTTAATTGGAAGTCTTAAAACGTACGATTACGTTTACATAAGAACTTTTATTTAGTTAAGTGGTGATTTCAGAAACGGGTCAAACTAATTGGTTTAATCATTTACTCACACTTATTATATAATACTTGCAAAGCATTATATACGTCACATTAATATTTGGATTGTTTGTCTTTGTTATATGATTCACGGTATGAGTTATATAAGGGTTTATTTTTCACATGTAATATATACAGAATATATTATATACGTTGCGTCATTTTTTTCAATTTATTTATTTAACCAACCACCAAACTATTACAACTTTTAAAACTAAATCTTTATCAACGTGTCGCGTTGACATAGCCATTCATCGGGAAATCCAAATTCATTATCCTAGACTAGTGGGACTTAGCAGATAAGTTAAGCTGCAACTACTTGATCGAGCCGCTTCGTCCTTCGTTTGTGTT
>BQNB010068782.1:0-33730 GCA_026074375.1 Tanacetum coccineum
GAAATAATAGTAACTTTAAAAGTCACTTAACCTGAGATTTCCAAAATAAGGTGTGATATAATAAGATCCTAAAATTGGATAAAAATCAATTAGTTCAAATGCAGAAAAAGAAATAGAACATTGAACAATGGCGGTGTTTTGAATCGGTATATTGTGTAGATCTAAATTGTTTTGAAACGTGGGAATGAAGAACATAGGTTTTGAATCGGTAACTGAATAAGAAATTACTTTTAGTGTGATTACAATGTTTATAGCTATAACAACTAAACAAACGGCATGTAAGCCACAAAACTTAAAAAAAAAATTCAATCCTAAAAAAGACATGTACCATAATCGTATAATCTTTCAACCTAAAATAACCAGAATCGATTTAGTAAGAACAACTTAAGTATCAACACATGTTAAATCAAAGAAACACATAATTCAATTACTATATTAATCAAAATCCCTAAAATAAATTAAATCAAAACAAACACGAACCATGTCTTTTGGTTTAAAATCAATTTCAAAGGGAGTTTCCTTTAAAAAAAACATTATATTTCAACTTATTTATCAGCAATAATGGAATCGAAATAAAATTAAATTTATTATTAAAAAACATCAAAATAGCTCTAGTATCTTATTTAAATCGAAACCCTATTTGAGTATATGTGATAATAACCTATTTTAGGGCACGAACATCATAGAATCACTCGCATATTCATAAAACGAAAGTGAAGATCCGTGGTGTTTTTGAAACTGCTAAACCTCATAGATCAAAATTGTTTTTATTTTTTTTAATTGGTGATGGAATCGGTTGCAATGATTTGAAAATGATGAGGGAAATTCACAATTAAATGATTAATGAGAAAGAGTATACACGAAGATTCACTCAAAGACTTATTTTTGGATAGGCATTATGACATTAAATCACAAAACGAAATTCTTGTTTGGCTTATTGTTTTGAAAAGGTCAAAGTTGAAACAGTATTATTGTCATTAAACTCACTCCTTAAATGTTGTTGACTAAAATTGTTATAACCATGTACATTTTGTAAAAATAACATTTAATGAACTTATTATTTTGTAAAAATAGCATTTAATGAACTTATTATTTCTATATTTATACGTATTTAATGATTATAATTATAGAAGATGTTGTTAAACAAGGCATGTTTGAAGTTAATTAATGGTTGATTTTTCAATGAAGGTATAGCACCCCCATTTTTACAAATATAGCAGCGGAAGCTAATCTGGGGTATTATTTCATAGTACAACAGTCATAATCATAGAAAACGAATCATAAAGAGACGTTTTTGGAAAATTTAGTTATCATTTATTTATTCACCAGAGTTTTTACAAAAGAGAGGTCCCAAAATCTAGTAACAAAAGTTTGAATGATAACAGTTTATCCATCTTCAAGTCCGTGCCACTCCGTGCCATAAGTTTCTCAATTACCTGAGATAAACATGCTAAAAAGTCAACACAAAGGTTGAGTGAAATTCATAGCTTTAAGTAAAGAAGTTTGAATGCAAATTCAATAGTAGGTTATGTTGTTATACACCCATAGTTTGTAATAATTGCATGCATGTACAATTATCATAGAAAACATTATTATTGCTTTAAGCTCATAACACCGAAGCCTTGTAATACTTAGTAATCACAAGTTATTGCCCCAACGGATGCCTTTGCTAAACACTCGCATAGTTATGTCTAATGATGTGCTATTGGTTACCGAAAGTATAGGTACACCAACGGGGAGTCTTGTTCCAAATAGATCTATTCACAACATTCGCGCTCACTCCGAAGAGTAATTAATGGTTCATGATAATGGGGTCATAATGGAAAAAGTAGGTACTTAGGCAATAATGAATCAGGATAGCATACAGAATATAATTGCATTCATGGTTTATAGCATGTATCCCCCTCGCGGGTTTATAAAACACTTGAAAGATTGAAATGTGAGGCTATGAACTCACCTTAACAGGGAAATGTGATAGATGGAAAAAGTATATGAAATGAAAATAACGGCTTCGTCACGCAACCTGGGGTAATACGTCAAGTCTTAGTTTGATTGATTATGTTTCAAAACTTCATAAAGTTTAACGTATATCTTTGATTGATTAATTTAGGGAATTATTGCATCATTGTTCGGGCTATCATAATTCAGAGGCCACACAGTATTGTTTGAGGAGCCAGGGCACTTTAAATTGTAATCCCAGCAAACTCGTCAAGACGAATACCCAAATTGAACCCCTTATATGAAACTCCCTAGTATCGTGATACGATAAGATTATAAGTTTCTTCAAAAGCTAGTCGATGATAAGCTAGGTTAAGTATATAACGTAATTGATTGAAAATGCGTTGATCGTTGATTAATAAAGACAAATGTGTCGGGTTTTAACATAATTGAGTCTTATAACATACATAAGTATATATATTTAAACCTTTAACTTTAGTATTAGACAAAATAACCCCTCATAGTTATAATTTTATGAAAATGACATTTTCAGCCCCTCTAGTTATAAATTTCTGAAAGTTACGATATATACCCCTTGCATGGAATACTTTTGCAAAACAAGTCAAAAATGCCATGCAAGCTTATTTTAGGATTCCAAATGATATTTGCAGGTTATAGCTTATTAGTATGAGCAAAAGTAAGAAGTTTTAACGTAACGAAAGTTTAGAAAAAAGATTCGTTAGTTAGAAATTCAAAACGGGTTGTTTTTAGGATTCAAAGCTTCAAACAAGAGTTTATACATGATCATAAGAGTATTATGAACATTATTGTACATAATATAAGCTTATGGAACAAGATCTTAGGCTTACTTGAGCTAGAATAGGTCAAAATTAGGTTTTCAAGTTTGTACGCCTAGTAACGACTTCAAAGCTTGGTTTTCTTGTTTTTTGGCTTCTATTATGAGCTTAGGGACTTTTCTTGATCTTCTATTGCTGCTATGGAAGACTAAAATTCTATTTGAGGGTATGAGATAAGATGTGTGGGATGAAATGAAAAGGGTGCTTGGTTCATGTATTTATAGGCTCAAAGCCCTTGGTTCTTAAGTTTTCTTGTTATCTAAGGGCTTGATAAGTGTCTAAGCTAGTTGAGGTGACTAAGGTATGCTAGTAGGATGAGTAATGAAGGCTAGAACTAGCCATGAAGTGTTGGAATGGACGTTAGGAGGCCACAACTGAAATGGAAAGCAAGGAGGAGATCAAGGTGCTTGTAAACTACTTGGTTACTTGGTTGGTGATATCATAGAGGTGCTTAAGGTGCTTGGTTGCTTAAAATTAGGTCCAAATGAAAGAAAAGGGTGCCAGGTTCATTTTATTTTGGGTTAAGGTTTAGGGTTTTAATTTCTAGTTATGGTTAGGGTTTAGGATAGATTAAGGTTTACAATTAGTGTTTGGATTAAGGTTTGTTTAGGATTAGATTTTAGGGCTTAGGATTAAGTTTTAGGGTTTAGTTTTAAGGTGGTTTTAAAATGAAATTAGGGTTTTTAGGGTTTCATTTAGGGTTTTAAAACATGGATTAGGGTTAAGATTAGGGATAGATTAGGGTTTAGGAGTCATATATTATGTGTTTGTACCTTGTGCTAAAGTGGTGGTACAAAACTAGAATGAAAACGGTGGTAAATGAGCTTATTTGAATGTGTGCTTAATAACTTGTACCTTGAGCCTTTAAAAGACTTGTACATTGATTTGGAGGGAAAAAAATAATTAAAATATTATGTATTGATACTTGTACATATGCTTTAAAGGTTTGTACATTCATTTTATATGTATACATTACATATAATTAGGGTTTTGATATAAACGTTAACATTAAATGCTTGATTTGAGATAACATTTTGAAAAGTATGTTAAATGGATAATGTATTTGGTAAGAATGATATTAAGATATTGACTTGACATATTAGGAGGTTTACATAATGTAAACATAGATATAGATAGCATTGATAGAGGTTGCGTGAGCTCATTTACTTTAGTGATGCAAGTTATGTTGCATAATGAGATAAAGCAAAAAATTTCCTTGTAGAAAGGTAGTATATATATAATAGATGGATAATACAGTGCATCTAATTTAATAGATGGATAATTACATCGATTAAAATTGCGGGTTGTTATAGTCTCCCTCCTTTAAAAGAAATCTCCTCCCGAGATTTAGTTGGATGTCAGAGTGATGTTTGAAAATAGATGTGGATACTTGGCACAAATTTGATCTTTGCGTTCCCATGTAAATTCTGGTCCTCTTTTAGAGTACCATCTTACTTTAATTATAGGAATACGACTTTGTTTCAATTCTTTAACTTCTCGATCCATAATTTCTACTGGTTCTTCTACAAAGTTGATTTTGTCATCAAGCCGAAGTTCTTTCATTAGAATGATGAGAGATTCGTCAGATAAGCATTTCTTTAGATTAGAAATGTGGAAAGTACCGTGGACATTACTAAGCTTTTCAAGAAGCTCTAGTTTATATGCCACTGGGCTAATTTGTTCAAGAATTTTAAATGGTCTAATGTACCGAGGGTTAAGTTTTCCTCATTTTCCAAATCGGATGATTCCTTTACGAGGTGATATTTTTAACATGACACGATCTCCAACTTGAAATTCTAAAGGTTTTCGTCTTATATTGGCATAACTTCTCTGTTGATCTCTTGTAGCTTGCAAGCGTTGTCGAATTTGTACTATTTTCTCAGTGGTTTCAATGACTATTTCGGGTCCTGTAAGTTGAACATCTCCAACTTCGGCCCAACAAACAAGTGATCTGCACTTTTGACCATAAAATGCCTTGAATGGTGCTGCCTTAATGTTGGCATGGTAACTGTTATTATAGGAAAATTTTACTAATGGTAAGTGTTTTTCCCATCCTTTTCCAAAATCTATAAAATAGGCTCGAATAATATCTTCGAGTGTTTTGATGGTCCTTTCTCTTTGTCCATCAGTTTTGGGATGATATGCCATACTCATGTCTAATTGAGTACCCAAAGCATTTTGCAATGATTTCTGATGTGAAATGACTGTCACGATCCGAGATAATGGATACTGGCACTCCATGCCGGGAGACTATTTCTTTGATGTATAACCATGTAAGGGTTTCCATACTATTTGTCTCTCGGGTAGGGATGAAATATGCGGATTTGGTAAGACGATCGACAATGACCCAGATTGTGTCATGTCCACTTGATGTTTTAGGAAGTTTTGTGACAAAATCCATTGTTATTCTCTCCTATTTCAACATAGGAATCTTGAGTTGTACCAGTAAGCCAGATGGCTTCTGACATTCAGCTTTAACTCTAGAGCATGTTAAACACTTGCCAACATACTCAGCGATGATTGCCTTTATGTTAGGCCACCAATAGAGTTTCTTTAGATCTTGATACATTTTTTCAGAACCCGAGTGAATGGAATACTTTGATTTATGGGATTCATCTATGATTAAGTCCCTCATATTACCAAAGAGTGGTAACGAGCTTTGGTTTTTGATACAACAAGTTCCATTAGAACGTACTTCAAACGCTTTATCCATTCCTTGTAAATTCTCATCCTTGACGTTTTCTTCTTTGAGTGCTTCAGTTTGAGCTTCGATAATTTGTGATGGTAACTTTGGATGAATGGTCATAACTAATGATCTAACTCAGAGTGGTTTGATTCATTCCTTTTGGCTTAAGGCATCTGTCATAACATTTACCTTTCCAGGGTGATAACGAATCTCACAATCGTAATCTGTAAGTAATTCTAACCAACGACGTTGTCTCATGTTCAATTCTTTCTGATTAAGAATATGTTGAAGACTTTTATGATCAGTGAAAATCATACACTTTGTGCCATAGAGATAGTGTCTCTAGATTTTAAGAGCAAACACAACTGCTCCTAATTCGAGATCATGAGTGGTGTAGTTTTCTTCATTAGGCTTGAGTTATCGGGATGCATATGCAATAACTTTTTCTCTTTGCATTAACACTGCTCCTATACCTTGATGAGATGCATTACAGTAAATAACAAAATCATCGTTTCCTTCTGGTAATGCTAAGATTGGTACTTCACTAGCTTTTTTTTAAGTAGTTGAAAAGCCGAACTCTTGATCTTTACCCCAGATTACTTACTTTACTTGTTTTTATGGGTTAATTCAGTCAAAGACTTTACAATTTTTGAAAAATCTTTGATAAATATCCAATAATAGCCGGCATGTCCTAAGAATTGACGTATTTCTGTAGGTGTAGTGTTAGATGTCCAATTCTTAACGGATTCAATCTTGGCGGGGTCAACATGAAGTCCTTGACTATCAATTAAGTGTCCAAGAAATTGCACGATACGAATCCAGAAATCACATTTGGAGGACTTGCCATACAATTTCTCTTTCTTGAGTAATTCTAGGATTATTCTTAGATGATTTACGTGCTCTTCTTTGTTACAAGAGTAGATGAGAATATCATCGATGAACACTATCACAAATTTATCCAAGTATGGTTTACACACACAATTCATGAGATCCATGAATATAGCAGGTGCGTTAGTTAAACCGAATGACATTACTTGAAATTCATAGTGTTCGTATCTTGTTCTGAAAGCAGACTTAGGAATATCTTCATCCCTTACTCTCAGTTGATGATAACCTGATCTTAAGTCAATCTTTGAGTAGACACTCGAACCTTGAAGTTGGTCAAATAAGTCATCAATCCTGGGCAATGAGTAACGATTCTTTATGGTAAGTTTATTTAACTCCCGGTAATCGATACACATTCTGAAAGATCTATCTTTCTTTTTGACAAATAAGACATGAGCTCCCCAAGGTGAAGTACTTGGTGGTATAAAACGTCGGTCTGACAATTCTTAAAGTTGGTTAGATAGTTCCTGCATTTCTGAAGGAGCTAATCTATAAGGTGCTCAGGCTACAGGTGCTGCTCCGGGAACTAGATCGATTTAGAGTTCTACTTGGCGAATGGGAGGGAGGCCAGGTAGATCTTCAAGAAAAATTCTGGGAATTTTCTGACTACAGGGATATCTTCTAGTCTTTTCTCGTCTGACTTCTTCTTTTCCGTTACTTGGATCATGAAAACTTGACAACCTCGGGATATATATTCTTCGGTTTTATATAGGATATGAGATTTAGTTGGGTTTTACTTCGGTCACCTCGAATGATCAAAGTTTCACCGTCTATAGGAATGTGAACGACTTTCTCGTTACAGAGAGTTTTGGCATGATACTTGGACAACAAGTCCATACCGATGACAACGTCAAAACTACAGAGTTTAATCGTCATGAGGTCGATTTCGAAAGATTGATTTAGCAAGGTTAGGGTGCAACCCTGGATAATGGTGTTTGTGCTTACTAGGTTTCCGTCAGCCATTTCAATATCGTAAAAGGTATCTATTGTAATAGGCGGGATATTTAGCATAGAGGCAAGAGATATGGATATGAAGCTTTTATCGGCTCTGGAATCAAATAATACTCTAACTAGATGCTAGTTTAGGAGAAACATACCCGTAACTATGTTTGGGTCTTGATGAGCATTCCTATCTCTTGTTTTGGCAGTTCTTGGTCAAATGGCCCACCTTGTTGCAAGTATTACACTTAATAGTACCAGGTCTGGTGTGATGGAGATCACATTTTCTACATAATAGGAGGTTTCTGGCGTACCTATTGTTCTCAGCTGGAGTGGCAGCATAAGCTTTGACAGCTTCTTGCCTTCTGTTCTGTTGTGGTTAGTGATTGTTGTAGTGGTTGTTGGTGTTACGGTAGTTGTTGTTGTTGCGGTAGTTGGTGTTGTTGTTGAAAGTTCTTCTGTTGTCAAACTTTCATTTGTGGTCACTTGATACTTGCACCGGAGTGTGTTTTGTTACTTGATCCATTAGCCTTTGGGCTATGTTAATGGGTTCCTCTAAAGTTTGAGGTTTAGAGGCGGTAACATTTCCTTCAATGCTTCGAGGTAATCCTCTGATGAAAGCTTCTAGGAGTTTCTCGGTGTTTGGTACCATGTTTAGGCATAAGACTGCTAATTCTTGGAATCTTCTAACGTAAGGTTTAAGATCATTTCCCTTTACAGTCAGATTGTAAAGTTTGTCTTCCATCTTTCTGACTTCAGTTCGGGGACAATACTTGTTTGTTAAGAGCCTTTTCAACTTAGTCCAGGTGATTTGATTGGCTTGATCTACTCCCATCGATTGGGTGTATGCATTCCACCAAGACAAAGCATCATCAGTTAGGGTACCAGTAGCACATGTTACTTTGTTTTCCTCGACACATTTGCTTTGAGAGAATACTGGTTTGGTTCGTTCAAACCAGCGAATGAGGTCAACTGCTCCTTCCATACCATAAAAGTAGAAAGGTTGACAACTAATGAACTCTTTATAGTTTCCCATTTTTGCTACAGGAGTTCCAGTAGGCCCGGTGTTCCTCTTGGGATTACTAGTACTTGTCATTGTTACAGATTGTGCTTCCAGAGCCGCGGTGACACTGTCAGCAACTAGTTTTCTGATGGCAGCTTGAGTCATGGCCGGTGCTTCAGATATTCACATCCTTTTAGGAGGCATTCTATCAACATAATACAACACTTAATAAGAATAATATCACAAGTCTTAAAATGTAATGCTTATTTTGCAATGCTTATTTTGAACTTTAACCATTTTTAACAATAGTGATATTGATATCATAGATAATTTATATCAAATAAGTATCTATGATTTATTTAGACGTCATGGTATGATTTATAATGATGAGGACGAAAATGATGATATAGGAGAGATAAATCGGTATTATGAAATAACAAGGTATATAACGAGATTGCCATTGTATTATATTAGGAACAACTTGCCTTTGTACTGTACATAGTCAAGATTTGACAAATGTTTTTATTTATACCACACATCCCATGGCTAGGTTCTAATAAAAGCTATAACTAGGATCTAATCTAATAGTCTGATGGTCCTTTTTGACTATTATTCTGTTCATAGATTGTTTTCAGAATACTTTCCTTATCTTCTTAGTGACAAATCTGGATGTCGTTGATAATGTGTTCTAGTTCAGTAATCTTGAAGTGAGCTAGAGAAATCTTG
This sequence comes from Tanacetum coccineum, assembly GCA_026074375.1. Classification (NCBI taxonomy): domain Eukaryota; kingdom Viridiplantae; phylum Streptophyta; class Magnoliopsida; order Asterales; family Asteraceae; genus Tanacetum; species Tanacetum coccineum. The sequence goes on from BQNB010068782.1 coordinate 9,035, forward strand.
TGGTTACTTCCCATTTGCTTTCTTTGAAGTTTAGTATTTAAGCACGAGTTTGTTGGAGTTCAGCTTCCAGAGTGTCAAAATCTTCTTGGATAATCACTTGACCTTTTTCGAGTCCTTTGATTTTGTCTTCTATGTGTTCAATACGGTCGAGAGAGAGTTCATCTAGGTGATTCAGTATTTCCTCAATTTGCTCCTCGTAACCTTCCATACTTGTCTTACGAGAGCTTTCTCCCATCACAAAATCTTAAGGTAGGGTAGAAGTAGAGGAGGATGATCGATTATGTTTCTTAGATGACAATAATCCCTCAGGAAGAAAGAATTCTTAAGGATTAAACATTAGAGATGAAGGCATAATAGTTAGAGGTGGGATAGGTGATTCTTTAGCATAAAATGCTTGCAAAACCTTCATGTAGGGGTCATCATGAAAAAGCGAAAGAGTTGGTGAAGTTATTGGAACTATGCCAAATGAGTTAGAAGAGCTAGAATAAGTTTTTCTCGGTGAAGCTGGGACATAGTCCGGAGAAGCCGGGATAAAGTCTGGAAAGTTAAAGGAAAAAGCATCTTCAATACCGGAAGTAAGATGGTTGGGAGACGACATCACTCGGTTAACAACCCAGCGGTAAAATAACATAAGTTATTTATATAATAGTATAATAGTTATGTATCTTTATATACTATTGGGGAGATGTAGTGGTACGGAGGACTTTCTTGGATGGAAAAAGAAAAGTAGTTATAGTTATGGTTTCGACCTTGTTCTTTATAACCGTTGGCTCTTGATACCAATCTATAACACCCCCATTTTTACAAATATATCAGGGGAAGCTAATCTGGGGTATTATTTCATAGTACAACATTCATAATCATAAAAAAAACGAATCGTAAAGAGACGTTTTTGAAAAATTTAGTTATCATTCATTTATTCATTAGAGTTTTTACAAAAGAGACGTCCCAAAATCTAGTAACAAAAGTTTAAATGATAAAAGTTTAGCCATCTTCAAGTCCGTGCCACTCTGTGCCATAAGTTGCTTAATTACCTAAGATAAACATGCTAAAAAGTCAACACAAAGGTTGAGTGAAATTCATAGGTTTAAGTAAAGTAGTTTGAATGCAAATTCAATAGTAGATTACGTTGTTATACACCCATAGTTTGTAATAATTACATGCATGTACAATTATCATAGAAAATATTATTATTGCTTTAAGCTCATGACACCGAAGCCTTGGGATATTTAGTAATCACAAGTTATTTCCCTAACGGATGCCTTTGCAAAACACCCGCATAGTTATTTCTAATGATGTGCTATTGGTTACCAAAAGTATAGGTACACCAACAGGGAGTCCAGTCCCAAAAAGATCTATTCACAACATTCGTGCTCACTCCAAAGAGTAATTAACGATTCATGATAATGGGGTCTTAATGGCAAAAGTATGTACTTAGGCAATAATGAATCAGGATAGCATACAGAAATAATTGCATTCTTGGTTTATAGCATCTATCCCCCTCGCGGGTTTATAAAACATTTGAAAGATTGAAATGCGAGGCTATGAACTCACCTTCACAGGGAAATTTGATTGATGGCAAAAGTATATGAAATGAAAGTAACGGCTTCGTCACGCGACCTGGGGTAATATGTCAAGTCTTAGTTTGATTGATTATGTTTCAAAACATCATAAAGTTTAACGTATATCTTTGATTGATTAATTTATGGATTAATTTATGAAAGTAACGGCTTCATCACGCAACCTGGGGTAATTTATGGAATTATTGCAGAGGCCACTATTCGGGCTATCATAATTCAGAGGCCACGTAGTATCGTTTAAAGAGCCAAGGTACTTTAAATCGTAAACCCAACAAACTCGTCAAGACGAATACCCAAATGGAACCCCTCATATGAAACTTCCTAGTATTGTGATACGATAAGATTATAAGTTTCTTCAAAAGCTAGTTGATGATAAGTTAGGTTAAATATATAACGTAATTGATTGAAAATGCATTGATCGTTGATTAATAACAACGAATGTGTCGGGTTTTAACAAAATTGAGTCTTATAACATACATAAGTATATATAATTTAAACCTTTAACTTTAGTATTTGACAAAACAACCCCTCATAGTTATAATTTTAGGAAAATGACATTTTCAGCCCCTCTAGTTATAAATTTCAGAAAGTTACGATATATGTCCCTTGCGTGAAATACTTTTTTCAAAACAAGTCCAAAATGCCATGCAAGCTTATTTTAGGATTCCAAAAGATATTTGCAGGTTATAGCTTATTATTATAAGCTAAAATAAGAAGTTTTGAGGTAATGAAAGTTTAGAAAAAAGATCTGTTAGCTAGAAATTCAAAATGGGTTGTTTTTAGGGTTTTAATAAAAAACACATGGGTTTGAGGATTCAAAGGTTAAAACAAGAGTTTATACATGATCTTAAGAGTATTATGAATATTATTGTACATAATATAAGCTTATGGAACAAGATATTTGGCTTACTTGAGCTAGAATGGGTCGAAATGGGGTTTTCGGGTTCATATACCTGGTAACGACTTCAAGACCCTGTTTTTCTTGCTTCTTAACTTCTATTATGAGCATAGGGACTTCTCTTGATCTTCTATTGCTGATATGGAAGAGTTAGAATTCCATTTGAGGGTATGAGATGAGATGTGTGGGATGAAATAAAAAGGGTGCTTGGTTCATGTATTTATAGGCTCAAAGCCCTTGGTTCTTAAGTTTTCTTGTTATCTAAGGGCTTGATAAGTGTCTAAGCTAGTTGAGGTGACTAAGGTATGCTAGTAGGATGAGTAATGAAGGCTAGAACTAGCCATGAAGTGTTGGAATGGACGTTAGGAGGCCACGGCTGAAATGGAAAGCAAGGAGGTGATCAAGGTGCTTGTAAGCTACTTGGTTTCTTGCTTGGTGATGTCATAGAGGTGCTTGAGATGCTTGGTTGCTTAAAAGTATGTCAAAATGAATGAAAAGGGTGTCGGGTTCATTTTATTTCGGGTTAAGGTTTAGGGTTTTAAAATCTAGTTAGGGTTAGGGTTTATAATAGATTAAGGTTTAGAATTAGTGTTAGCATTAAGTTTTAGTGTTTAGGATTAGATTTTAGGGCTTAGGATTAAGTTTTAGGGTTTAGTTTTAAGGTTTTGGGTTTTAAAATGAAATTAGGGTTTTTAGGGTTTCATTTAGGGTTTAGGGTTTCAAAACATGGATTAGGGTTAATATTAGGGATAGATTAGGGTTTAGGAGTCATGTATTATGTGTTTGTACCTTGTGCTAAAGTGGTGGTACGAAACTAGAATGAAAACGGTGGTAAAATAAGCTTTTTTGAATGTGTGCTTAATAACTTGTACCTTGAGCCTTTAAATGACTTGTACATTGATTTGGAGGGAAAATATAATTCAAATATTGTGTATTGGTACTTGTACACATGCTTTAAAGGTTTGTACATTTATTTTATATGTATACATTACATATAATTAGAGTTTTGATATAAACGTTAACGTTAAATGCTTGATTTGAGATAACATTTTGAAAAGTACGTTAAATGGATAATGTATTTGGTAAGAATGATATTAAGATTTTGACTTGACATACTAGGAGGTTTACATAATGTAAACATAGATATAGATAGCATTGATAGAGGTTGAATGGGCTCATTTACTTTAGAGATGCAAGTTATGTTGCATAATGAGATAAAGCCAAAATTTTCCATGTAGAAAGGTGGTATATATATAATAGATGGATAATACAGTGCATCTAATTTAATAGATGGATAATTACATTGATAAAAATTATGGGCTTTTATATAAGCTAAGCTTAAACACAACCCAAAGGGTTGTTGTTAGCAAAACCCATTTATATTTATAATTATTATTTAAAATGTTGTGCATTATGTTTTGTACATTTGAAGCTAATTAAGAAATGTTACATAAGAATATTTAAAACATGTGACTTTAAAACCAAACTAATGATAGGCATTATCATATTGAAATCTTATTTTGGAATGTATTTATGTGTTTTAATTTATTGAAACCAAAATGGAGAATTAACAAAAAATAGTTTACTTGACTAATGATAGGCATTATTACATTTAATAAATACTAAAAAGTGTTATTTGACTTCCTTTAGTGAAAAGGTGTAACCTTAAAACAAATTTAATGATACGCATTATCAAATTGAAACCTTATTTTTAGATTGTTTTTATGTGTTTTAATTTAGTCTTTCAAAATATTTGTGCATTTGGTGTTGTACCAAGTTAGTTAAGTATGACAATCCACATCATTTTATTAATGGCGGCATTTAATTTTCGTGCTTAGAAGACTTGTCCAAAACCTTATTATATTAGAGAGTATATATATGTATAGATAGATATAGATATAGATATAGATATAGATAGATATAGATATAAATAGATTTATATCATTAATATAAAAGGTAATTAAATAATATTTGCTTACCATAGATTTAGAGGGATAAAAAATTTCCAATTAATGTTATGTAAAGAGAGAACCTTTAGGACAAACTTCAAAGATAATCTTACAAAATAAAAATGACTTGCATGCTCATCCATGACTATGAGCTCCATGTTCTTGATGTGTTGTTTAGTATACACTAGTTGCACCAGCATGAACTGTAACACCCCCATTTTGATAAATTTACAGCGGAAGCAAATGTGGGGTATTACTTCATAGTACAACAGTCATAATCATAGAAAACGACTCATAAAGAGACGTTTTGGAAAAAGTTGTTATCATTTATTTATTTATCAGAGGTCCCAAAATCTACAGTAAAACATAAAGTTGAATGATAACAGTTTAGCCATCTTCAGTCCATGCCACTCCGTGCCATAGTTTACTCAATTACCTGAGATAAACATATTAAAAAGGTGAGCACAAAAATTGTGATAATTGCAATGATGACTTGTATTCACACTATTTATCATAAACCTATGAATATCACTCAACCATTGTGTTGCCCTTTTTATACAACCAAAAACATACTAACTTGTGTATATATCAATAATGATATATATAATGATAATGGCCCCCGGTGTAGGTAATTGCCATATACCTATGAGATTCAAATATAGTGTGTTTGGTTACATATTCAGCTAACACAAACGGGATTCGTCAATCCCAATAGGCCTATCCACAATATTCGCGTTCACTCGCAAATTATTAATGGTCCATGATAGTGGGGTCTTTTGACATAAAGGGACTTAGATCACAAGCAATAATATATTATGATAGCATAAATTTAGAAAACACTTGTATTCATAGTTTATAGCATGTATCCCCTCACGGGTTTATGAAAACATTCAAGAGATTTAAAAGTGAGGCCATGAACTCACCTTAACAGGGAAACTGATTGATGGCAAAAGTATATCAAGTGAAAGTAACGGCTTTCGTCACGCAACCTGGTGTAATATGTCAAGTCTTAGTGTGATTGTTTATGTTTCAAAAACTTCATAAAGTTTAACGTATTACTTTGATTTATTAATTTATGGAGATATTGTATCACTGTTCGGGCTATCATAATTCAGAGGTCATGCAGTATCGTTTGAGGAGCTAGGGCACTTTAAATCGTAAACCCAGCAAACTCGTCAAAACGTATACTCAAATGAAACCCCTCACATGAAATTCCCTAGTAGCGTGATACGATAAGATTGTAAGTTTCTTCAAAAGCTAGTCGATGATAAGTTACGTTAAATATATAACGTAATTGATTTATAATGCGTCGATCGTTGATTAATAACGACAAATGTGTCGGGTTTTAACAAAATCGAGTCTTATAATATTCATATATATTTTTATAATTTGTATAAAAATATTATATTTTATATTTTTAAGAATACAAAAATGACAGTATATACCCTTGGTTTATAAACTTTTACAAGTTTAGTCCTTTATATAATAAGTATATATAATTTAAACCTTTAACTTTAGAATTTGGCAAAACAACCCCTTATAGTTATAACTTTGGAATAATGAAATTTTCAACCCCTTTAGTTATAAATTTCAGAAAGTTACGATATATACCCCTATGCATGAAAACATTTACAAATCAAGTCCAAAAAGCCATGTAAGCATATTATAGGGTTCCAAATGATATTTTAAGGTTATAGCTTATTAGAATAAGCAAAAATAAGATGTTCTAATGTAACAAAAGTTTAGAAAAAGGATTCGTTAGCTAGAAAATCAAAACGGGTCGTTTTTAGGGTTTTTACCAAAAACACATGGGTTTGAGGATTCAAGGCTTAAAACAAGAGTTTATATATGTTATTAGGAGTATTATGAACATTCTAATATAGATTATAAGCTTATTGAACAAGAACTAAGCTTACTTGAGCTAGAAAAGGGTCGAAATGAGGTTTTCGGGTTCGTACGCCTAGTGACGACTTCAAGGGCTCCTTTTTCTTGATTATTTTCTTCTATTCCGAGCTTAAGGACTTCACTTGATCCTTCTTGGTCTGAGTTAAGAATCCATTTTTGTATATGATTAAATTTGAGGTGTGAATGAAATGTATGCATGTTTCGGCTATTTATAGGGTTGAAACACCCTTGGTGCCCAAGTTTTAGCTATGAAAGGTGTCAAGAGCTGTAGATAGATGACTAATGAAGTCTATAGGATGAGTGATGTGAGCTATAAATGTAGCTATGCAAGGTGTGGGGTGTTGGAGGGTTTTCGGCTACAAGAAGGTGACAAGGAGGTGTTTGTTTACATGTAGCTTACAAGGAGGTGATGGAGGTGCTTGTAAGGTGCTATGGTGGCTGCTAGATGATGTCATGGTGATGCAAGGGAGGTGCTTGAGGTGCTTGGTTGCTTAAAATGGGTAAAAATGAAGTAAAAGGGGTGCCGGGTTCATTTTATTTTGGGGTTAGGGTTTAGGATTTTAATTTCAAGTTAGGGTTAGGGTTTAAGATAGTTTAAGGATTAGGATTTGTGTTAGGATTAAGGTTTAGAGTTTAGGGTTAAGGTTTAGGGCTACATACCCTCTGACATATGATAGCCCCGCGAACATTATAAAATAGTCTCTATAATACTCCCCGCCACATTCATAACCTTGAACCCTAACATGACGAAGAGCCCTCCACTACAACCATTTGGTACCACTACCCCCCCCCGACATGTTTGAGCCCCATGACTATGCCCTTAACACCCATACGCGACCCTATGCCCATCCACAACCCTTATTTTATAAACTTATAACAAGTATAGTCCTTTATATCATAAGTAAAATATAATTTTAAACCTTTACTATTAGATTTGGCAAAAACAACCCTTATAGAGTTATAAACTTTGGAATAATGAAATTTTCAGCCCCTTAAAGTAATAAATTTTCAGAAGTTACGATATATACCCTATGCTGAAAACATTTACAAATCAAGACAAAAAAGCCATGTAAGCATAGTATAGGTTCCAAATGATATTTAAGTTATAGCTTATTAGAAATAGAGCAAAAATAAGATGTTCTAATGTATACAAAAGTTAAGAAGAAATGATACGTTAGCATAGAAAATTAATAAAAACAAACGGGTCGCGTTTTTTAGGGTTTACCAGGCAAAGCACCAGAGTGGGGGGTTATGATGTAGAGACAAGGCTTAAACGAAGAGTGAGAACGAATTGAGTCTAACTGCACGTAGGTATATGCGCTCGCATACTGAGCTACGTACTGACGGGAGGTACTATGGATCGTTCGATGCACGAGACTCAGCAGTACATGAGGCTAAAAGGTACAAATGAGGTAGTAGCGAGGGCTTCGTACGCCTAGTGACGACTTCAAGGGCTCCTTTTTCTTGATTATTTTCTTCTATTCTGAGCTTAAGGACTTCACCTGATCCTTCTTGGTCTGAGTTAAGAATCCATTTTTGTATATGATTAAATTTGAGGTGTGAATGAAATGTATGCATGTTTCGGCTATTTATAGGGTTGAAACACCCTTGGTGCCCAAGTTTTAGCTATGAAAGGTGTCAAGAGCTGTAGATAGATGACTAATGAAGTCTATAGGATGAGTGTTGTGAGCTATAAATGTAGCTATGCAAGGTGTGGGGTGTTGGAGGGTTTTCGGCTACAAGAAGGTGACAAGGAGGTGTTTGTTTACATGTAGCTTACAAGGAGGTGATGGAGGTGCTTGTAAGGTGCTATGGTGGCTGCTAGATGATGTCATGGTGATGCAAGGGAGGTGCTTGAGGTGCTTGGTTGCTTAAAATGGGTAAAAATGAAGTAAAAGGGGTGCCGGGTTCATTTTATTTCGGGTTAGGGTTTAGGATTTTAATTTCAAGTTAGGGTTAGGGTTTAAGATAGTTTAAGGATTAGGATTTGTGTTAGGATTAAGGTTTAGAGTTTAGGGTTAAGGTTTAGGGTTTAGTTTTATGGTTTAGGGTTTAGTTTTAGGTTTAAAGTTAGAATAGGTTTTTAGGGTTTTGTTTAGGGTTTAGGGTTTTAAAACATGGATTAGGGTTAAGATTAGGGATAGATTAAGGTTTAAGAGTCATGCATTAAGTGTTTGTACCTTGTGCTAAAGTGGTGGAAAGTTTAGACATAGTTTAGGAGCTTAAATGACCTAATTAGGTTTTTAGGCATGATTAGCTTGTACATTGTGCTTTAGAAAGTTGTAACTTGATTTAGGAGGGAAAAAATATTCAAATGTTGTGTATTAATGCTTGTACACATGCTTTAAAGTCTTGTACATTCATTTTATATGTATACATTACATATAATCAAGGTTTTGATATAAACGTTAACGTTCAATGCTTGTTTTGAAATAACGTTGTAAATGGTATGAATAAATAGGAGAATTACTTTTGTAAAAAATATAAGAAGATATAGACTTGACATATTAGAGGTTTACATATGCAACATAGATATAGGATAGCATTGAAAGAGGATGTGTAAGCTCGTTTACTTTAGAAGATGTCAAGTTACGTTGCATAATGAATTAAACAAAAAAATTCCCTGTAAAAGGTATATAAATCAATATATATATATAATATATATATTTATAAAATATAATAGTGTAGACTTTCTTTCAGACCCATTCTTAGTGCGAGAGACTGACAGAAACCACAAAAAACATGCATGCACGCCTTCAATAATTATATAGTTTTTGCACATATGGTATTAAAACACCATAATGTTTTAAAAACATAGTTTTTCTAAATAATTTGATAAGAAATTAGAAATAAAAATTTTTTTCTTGAAGGTGTGCAAGTATGTTTCTTTATAGGCGTGCTGACAATAATATTGCGGCCGTGTGTATGTTTTTGGTGAAAGAAGAGGAAGATTTTCATAAGATACTGAAGAACATATTGTATTCTTACGATTATGAGATTTATATATATAGATAGATATAGATATAGATAGATATAGATAGAAATAGATTTATATCAGTACTATAAAAGGTAACTAAATAATATTTACTTACCTTACATTTAGTGGGATAAAGAATTTCCTATTAATGTTAAGTAAAGAGAGAATCCTTAGGACAAACTTCAAAGATAATCTTACAAAATAAAAAAGTCTTGCATACTCATCCATGACTATGAGCTCCATGTTCTTGATGTGTTGTTTATTATACAGTGGCACTGGTATGAACAATTTGGACACACATTTTAATGTTGACTTTCACATCATGATATAACTGTATTTCACCCATTAACCTCAAATAGGCAACTTTGACCCGAAAGAATTTCAAACAAAAATTCTTACAAAATAAAATACCATTGCACCCATTAGCCTCAAATCATACTTTTTATGGTTTTTTCAATCGTATTTCGCATTTATTAAATTATTAAAGGCTTTTAAAAATGAAACACCATTTCGGCCATTAGCCTCAAATAATGTTTTTAGGATTTTTTTTTCAATATGATTTCGTAATTCATAAATTATTTAGACCTAATTAGCACAAGTTAATACATATTATTGAGACCCAATTATATCTTGTTTATACAAACTCGAAGACATAACAATGAAAAAGAATAAACTAATTGTAACAAAGTCGCCACAAAAGACAACTGTGATCCATTCCGTGTGTTAGTCTTGTGTGATTGATGTGATTGTAACTGTTGCTAAAAATATGGTCAATTACAATAGTGGTGATTGATTTTTTTATAGAATGAATTGGAGAAGATTGAGATCTATTTGTGGAATGTCTTTATGACATGAAACCACAATGTTGAAACTGTTACTTAGACGGGTTTGACTTATTCTATACTGTTGTGAATACCATATAAGAGAGTATTAAGAGTAATTAAATAATATTTAGTTACCATGATGAAACTACCTATGATATTGTATCTTGATGGGAGATCCAATTTCTTTAAAAGTAAATGTCTAGTTAATGAATTATGGTAATGACTTCATAATCATAACCTTGACCTCTTTTATAAATAAAAGATTATTCACCCCATAAAAAACACAGAAACACATCTTCCTCTCATCTTTCTCGCTAAAAACACACAAAGAAAAATGGGTAAAATATCAAATTTCTTCAATTCAGTATTCGGGTTCAAACCATCAGACCCAAAACGACGTGGTTGGACCTTGTTCAAATCATCCCACAAACAACATAACCATGACGAGGCCATCTCTGCTGACCGAGGATCGGTTCAGTCACGGCCACCTAGTGTTGTGGCAAAATTGATGGGACTGGAAGCTTTACCCGATTCTGCTACAACCAATCCAAAACAAGAAATGGGCGTGACCCCAATCAGCCCTCCATTTTATGCGGTTACTTCTAAAGGCCACGCGTCAACGAGAATGGTCCTGTTTACTCGAGGTAAAAATGACAGTTCTCGAAGCTGTCTTAGTGGCTACTCTGACCACCCCAACTACATGTCGCACACTGAGTCTTCACAGGCTAAGGTCAGGTCTTTAAGTGCTCCTAGCGTACGAAGAAGATCAAAATATTCAAACGTTAAACAAAATGATGATCAACCCCGTGAGGCTGTTGGTGAACCGAAAAAAGCTAGTTACAGAGGAACTCAAGTGTCTTCTGAAGTGGTTATCGTGCCTGATTTTTCACGAATTGACACTAGCTTTGATTTCACAGATGATTCTATCAAAGTGATTAAAGATCAATGCGAAATGCCAGATGATGTCATTCCTAACACACTCAGCTTCGGTGTTTCTTCCGAGATTAACCACAAAAAGCTGCAAACCATCGAGCATTTGATTCAAAAACTCACAAGGCTCAACTCCACTCACGACGAAGCACACACAGATTACATTGCATCTCTATCTGAAAACACAAAGCCGGATGATAGGTATATTTCTGAAATCCTATTAGCATCAGGGCTTCTCCTAACAGACCTCGGGTCGAGCCTCACAACATTCCAGTTCCACTCTTCGAGCCACCCGATTAACCCCGAGTTATTTTTGGTATTGGAACAAACCAAATTTAGTAATTTACCAAAGCAAGAACCTTCAAATAAAAAGTTACTTAATAAAGAAAAATTCCATAGGAAGCTAATTTTCGATACTGTTAATGAGGTTCTTGCAAAGAAGTTAGCTTTAGTGGTACCTTCACTCGAATCTTTTTCAAGCAAGTCTTTTAAAGGATCTATGTATGGAGATACAAGAGCTACTACAAGTGAAGAAAAAAAAGAAGATGTAAGTTTAGATGAGGAAGATGACGGGTTGAAAACCATTTTGTGGGAGGAAGTACTGAATCGTGCAAAAAGTTGGACAGATTATGACGGTGAACTTCATGTAATTACATTGGAAGTTGAAAGATTGATCTTCAAGGATCTGGTAAATGAGGTTGTTTTGGGTGAAGCTTCTCATGGTAAGCGAATACAGCTTGAAAGATGTCGCAGACGGTTGTCCTCAAAGTAGTGTATTTTCAATTGTCCACTATGTTGCTCAAATTTCTTCTTCTTTTCGGGATTATTACTGATATTTCCTTAATCTTATTGCTCCACTCTGCATTTTGGTTTTATGTATGTAAAAGTGTAAGAATCCATGCTACTTAACTTTAGTGAAGAGGTTATGACACCTTTGTATCAAATTGAAGGCAAATAACATTATTTGCATGATTTAACCAGTGAATGCTGTTGAAATTTCATGCTTCTATACTCGATCATGTGTTCTTATTCTCATAAAAAGTAACCTTAGTGTTTTTTGGTAATTGCTTTTGGTTGTTCACTTGTGTGAAGCTTGTTGCTTCAACTTGATCCGAAAGTGATGATCAAGACCTTCGGTAACATATTGATGCATCTTTTCTGCTAAATGTTATAATCTAAAATGTGTAATATACGAAAGCCAGATATTACTCGTGAAAGTGGAACGGACTTGAAGTGTGAGCCAACGATTGTGGTTTTCTACTTCTGTTGACGAAATTGACTGTAGTGTCATTGCTTTGTTTAGTGTACGTCAACCCAGATCGTGAACCTCAGTCAAGCTTTTATGCTTGTAGTATTGAAGTCTAGTGTTTCCATTATAAATGAAAGAAAGAATAGAGATCCAAACAGTCAAGCTGGAGTTTAGCTAGGTTGAAGAACTATTTGAGTTTGACCAGAGTGTTCATATAGCTTAAGAATATTCATTAAAAAATATTGTTCCGATATAAAAAATCAAACTGATTCATGTTTGGCTCAAAAATATAAACCAAACTTGTTAGCATAAAAAGTCCATTTATTAACAACGTACTTTCTTTATTTCTACATCAAAGTAACTTACGATGTAAAACCGATTAATATAAGAAAGTTGACATGTTGATTTTCCACCGAATTTATTTATTATTTCCACCTATTTTTTTTAAATTTCATCTAGATAATTTAGATCTTATTTGAATCCGTTTAAACCGTGAGACCGGTCACCAAACTCCTATTCTCATTAAATCTTGATGGAAAACATTCCAACATATTTAATGGCTTTAACCCTATTTTAACAAATAACACTTAATAACTAGTGATGAAATTATGATTTATATCTGAGTAAGTCAATCAAAATAAAAGACACTATTATAACGGGTGCGAGTATATGTACCTAATTTTTTTTTTTGCCAAGAGAAAATCCATTAACCATTAATAATGGTATCTTTCATGTTTACAAACTACTTTTGAAACAAATTAAGGAAAGTATGAAGCATATAGACACTCATTGAACCAAAACTCAATAGACACATTCGTCGCAACCATGACTAGTAGCATCGTCGCAACTTAAGTAAAACCATTTATTCTCTCGGGAATTTCTCCAACAAATGCTCGTTTATGTTGTTCATGAGTTCATTCGTTGGAGTAAGAATTTCCTTTTCTTGGAAGTACGACAGATCATTTATGTTATCCAAAATGTTTGGGTAAGTAAAATCAATAATAGACGTTATCGGATCAGTAGTCGCATCAATTAAAATTTCTTCCGGTAGATCTATAGATTCCTCTCCATCGTGGTTCTCCAAGCTTGCCGTCTCCGACTTTCAATATCCATTCTTCAAATTCCTTTATTTTTGTCACATCTTCAGGGCGTGCGTCCACAGTCAGCCTCATATTTGCAGTCAACTTAAGAACATTGCAATGATCCCACAAGTAAGGTTGCTTTAAAGATGCACTTACAATGTCTTGCCATGAACCTTTTGGAATAACCGAGAGATCCTGCCCAAAAATCACTGCCAAAGACCATCATCATGTTTCCAAAAGACTGTTGACAGGTGTCATACGTATTCTTACGTAGTATGTCTCTTAAAGAGTGATCTAAGGCCTCAAAACAAAAGCTTATTTGCCATTGGTGCTTCATCCCAAACAATAATCTTACATCTCTTTAACAATGCACCGAGATCATTTTGAGGGCTTATGGAGCAATGAGAAGTCTCATCAACGCTGAATCATGGGGTTTTTAAATAATATCTTTTGATAAGAAGTTATGTGTGTGAATAGAGTAAAAAAGAAACGTAAACATGTTTCATTAATATCTACGGCGGGTCTAGTGTGATTCGTTCATGATGTGAAAATTTACTTAACATTACTTCTCAAGTGTGACAAAGGCAATAGTTAGAATCTGATAGCTAGCAAGTAAGTAGTGCATCCTAGGTGTATATGTTTCGTTGTATAATTTTTTTCTAGTTTACTTTATTGCAATTAGAGTAGTCATTAGCTAAATCAAAACCCTTCAAACCTGAGATTTTACTTGCTTTCATAAAACATAAAAATACAAAAATAATCTCCCTTCAATCCTTAGACCTTAGTGAACATTCGATCCGGCCTTTACAGTGCTATTCCCATAGAGAACGATAACAACCCCCGAGTCTTGCTTATACTATGCTACAATGATTAGGTACACTGCCTAGGGAGTTGTAAAACTTCTTATGAAGTCTTCGCAACCTCCACATCAAGTTTTTGGCACCGCTGCGTGGGGAATACCGTAGGTTTTGGATTTTATCTAGCTTAGGTATAGTCACAAGATTCCTATCAAGTGAGATTTTAATTTCTGTCAATTAGCTTTCTCGTAGTCTATCTTTTCTTTGTTCTCTTTGTTTTGTAAATCGCTCTTTCGTTCACCATCATGATGTATGAAAGACCACCAACCACACCCTTTCAAAACCCATCACGAAACACAACCTTTCCATTCCAAAAAAATACCTTGATGTTCCAACAACATCAAGATGAATCTCTCTATGATGCGTGGACTCGTTTCAAAAACTTAATCGAAAGAGTCCCTCATCATGGCCTCAATTTATGGTCCGTGTCTCAATTCTTTTATGATCATGTCGATAGATATACCAAAAATAGACATTAACTATGCAACAGGTAGGAACCTTAGGAGATTAAGTGTTGAAGAAGCATGGGAAACCATTGAGGATTGTGCCCAATGCGATAAATAGTAGAAAAACCCAACTAGCACTATTTTGAACCAAACTTAGCAAATTTAAAGGCTCAATTAGTTAAGAATGAGGTGGTTAGAGTTATGATACCTAAGTGCATGTCATGGTTAGATGCATATGATGAGCCTATAGGTGATAGGAGGATAAGGAAGATAATCTAAGCCCACAAAGTACCCCACAAGTCCTCCCATCAATTGAGGTATGCACCAACGCCGTGATTACGGGAAGAAGTTGATGGAAACTATAGGAATCCCGATGGAGGTAGAACCTTTGGACCAACAAAACTAGAGGATTTAGGCTTGAATACTTGTAATCATGACATTCCTCTTAGTTTTAGGGAAATTCCTAGTGTTGATGAACCAGAACCTTAACTTTTACCCAATTCTTCACCCTTAGATGTAAATCTAGGAGGCAAAAGAGGAACCAACCCACCCATCAACCCATATATTCTGGGTAGTTGAAGGATGAAGGTAGTAAAACCTTTGACCATTCATACACCACCTTCACCTCACGTGGCATACTTCCATCGAAATGGTGTGTATCGCTACTATCACCCGCACTTGACCTTAAGTGTAGGGGAGACCCTCCCTTTACGTGTCAAATAAGCATAGAGTCAGGCTCATGACTCGAACAAAAACAAGCGCTTATTGGGAGGCAACCTAATATTTTATTTCTTGCATTTTAGGAGTGTCGTGTGTTTTATTCTTTATTGTTTGTTCTTAAATGTTTGAATAATATGTAATCATGCTTTTTTTGTCTTTAACCTCGTCTTAATTACAATCAAAGGTATTTTCCATCAAATAAGTATAGGGGGAAATATTTGGTTTATAAGAACCATTTCAAACATATAAAATAAATAGTTTAGTTTAATTCGTGTCATGTGTATTGTGTCATGTGTTTGTTTTGATTCATATGATTGTGTTAACCAATTTTGTGGGTTTTGTAGTAAAATTTGCAGGAAATAACTAATAGGAACTTGCGTATAGGGATTTTTGAAGAAAAGAAAAAAAAATTCTTTACAGACCCCGGAAACGGCGTCAAGATTAATCCTGACGGCGTCGCCAGGCCTGCTACAAGAAAATTCGATTTTATTTAATTTTTGAGAAATTAATCTTGTATAATTTCCAGAATTTGTGTTTTTCCTAAAAAAACCTCTAGGAAACCACGATTAAATTAACACATTCATCTTATCCTTTATTTGTTTTCATAGAGTCTAAACTTAGTTAATGAGGTTGTATTTATCATGCACCCATAAATTTTATGTTTGGTATAGTTGTCTTTGTCTTTGATTACAGGTTATATTTGATGAGGAGAAGCTTGGAAGTTCTTAGGAAGTTTCATCAGACGATTCTTGAAGGACGATTTAACCAGTTATCGCATGTTTCTTCGACATTATTAAGCAAACCAGGGGAGTACTAGTTTCTTTTACTTGTTTTCTTTTCCCTTTATTCGTTTTTATGGGTACTTCTATATAATATTGGGGACAATGTGTAACACCCCCAAATAGGGTAGCATCGGAATATGGGTCTGAGAGTGTTACATCATAGATCAATAGCACGAGATATGAGAATGACCTCTACATGAGTCGTTTGAAAATGATACATTGGATTAATTAAATTGTTTGTTACAAAAGCCCATGGCTTAACTTGTTCATCCTTGAAAAGTGTAAAGATTTTAATACATAATAAATACTCTAAAATGTAATGCACTTAAATCTTTATAATAATGTGGTATGTGCTTAATTACACATACCATTTTCCATTAAAACCAGACTTAAATGACCAAAAACGTACCAAAAATACATCGTTATGTTGTATGTTTTAGCATTTGTTCTGTGCAGGGTAAACGGATATCTAAGAAAGACAAAAAAAACGAGCTAAAACGACAAAACAGCACTTTGGTGAAGGAAAAAAAGAAGAGTGAAAGAAAAGTCAAATCAAAGCCAAAAGTAAAAGTCAACCAAAGTCAACCACGACAAAGTAAAAGGCGGAAGTGATATTAAAGAAATGTTAAAATGGCACAACCCGTAACCCATTAATGGGCCGGGTCAACCCATTTTAAACATTATAAAGACTTTATATGCCTTAAAAAATCTTATAAAAGGCCCATTTCCCTTTTTATTATATACAGGCCCATTTGATAGTGGTCGGGTTGGCCCATTAAACATTTTTTAATTTCAGCTACGCCTTTGACTTGTCGGGTTGACTTTGGTTGTCTTTTACTTTTGGCTTTGATTGACTTTTCTTTCACTCTTTTTCGTTCTCTGCTCGGTTTTGTAGTTTTGGTTCGTTTATGTCCTTTTCTTAGATATCAGTTACCTGACAGTACATGCAAAAAACATTACAAAACGATGTATTTTTGGTTACGTTTTTGGTCATTTAAGTATGGTTTTATGGGAAAATAGGTTTGTGTATTTAAGAACTACCACATTATTATAAAGATTTAAGTGCACTTACATTTTAGAGTTATTTATATGTATTAAAATCTTACACTTTTCAAGGATATGAACAAGTTGACGCCATTGGGCTTTTGTAACAAACAACATTTAATTATTCCAATGTATCATTTTTCAAATAGGATCATGTAGGGTCATTCTATATCTCGTGCTCTTTGGTTCTATGATGTAACAATCTCAGACCAATTTTCCCGGTGCTACCCTATTTTTGGGGTGTTCACTTGTCCACAATTTATATAGAAGTACCCTAAAAACGAATATAAGGGAAAAGAAACAAGTCAATAAGAATATAAGTACTCACCTGGTTTGCTTAATAATGTCGAAGAAAGAAACTTGCGATTATTGGTTATTTCGTCATTCAAGAATTCGTCTGTTGAATCTTACCTATGAATCTTCCAAGCTTCTCCTCATCAAATATACCTGCTGTTATCAAAGACAAAGATAACTATACCAAACATAAAATTTTTGGGTGCTTTGATAAATACAACTCATTATACTAAAGTTTAGGACTCTATGTATACAAATAAAGGATAAGATGAATGTGTTAATATAATCATGGTTTCCTGAGGTTTTTTTAGGAAAAACACAAATTCTGAAAATTATACAAGATTAATTTCTCAAAAATTAAATAAAATCGAATTTTCTTGTAGCAGGCCTGGCGACGCCGTCAGGATTAATCTTGAAGACGTTTCCGGCGCGGGGTCTGTAAAGAATTTTTTTTCTTTTTTCAAAAAATCCCTATAACGCATAGTTCCTATTTAGTTATTTACTTGACAAATTTTACTCAAAACCAACATAATTGGTTTAACACCAATTCATTGACTCAAAACAAAAAACATGAAAATACTCATGACACAGAATTTAAACTAAACTATATTTATTTTTATATGTTTGAAAATGGTTCTTATAAACTGGATATTTTCCCCTACACTTATTTGATGGAAAATACCTTTGATTGTAATTAAGACGAGGTTAAAGACAAAAAAAAGCATGATTACATATTATTCAAACATATAAGAACAAACAATAAAGAATAAAACACACGACACTCCTAAAATGCAAGAAATAAATATTAGGTTGCCTCCCAATAAGAGACTTGTTTTTGTTCGTGTCATGTGCCGACTCTAAGCTTATTTGACACGTAAAGGGAGGGTCCTACCTAACACTTAAGGTCAAGTGCGGTTGATAGTAGCGGATAAACACATTTCGATGGAAGTTTGCACGTGAGGTAAGGTGGTGTATGAATATGGTCTAAGTTTTTTATTCCATTCATCTTCAAACTACCTGCTTATTTTGGGTTGTAGGGTGGGTTGGTTCCTCTTTTGCCTCCTAGATTTACATCTAAGGGTGAAGAATTGGGTAAAAGTTAAGGTTCCGGTTCATCAACACTAGGAATTTCCCTAAAACTAAGAGGAATGTCATGATTACAAGTATTCAAGCCTAAATCCTCTAGTTTTGTGTGGTCCAAAGGTTCTACCTCCATCGGGATTCCTATAGTTTCATCAACTTCTTCCGGGTAAGTCACGGGCGGTGTGCATACCTCAATTGATGGGAGGACTTGTGGGGTACTTTGTGGGCTTAGATTATCTTCCTTATCCTCCTATCACCTATAGGCTCATCATATGCATCTAACCATGACATGCACTTAGGTATCATAACTTTAACCACCTCATTCTCAACTAATTAAGCCTTTAAGTTTGCTATTGTTTGGTCAGAAATAGTGCTAGTTGGGTTTTTCTACTATTTATCGCATTGGGACAATCCTACAATGGTTTCCCATGCTTCTTCAACACTTAATCTCCTAAGGTTCCTACCTGTTGCATAGTTAATGTCTATTTTTGGTATATCTATCGACATGATCATAAAAGAATTGAGCCACGGACCATAAATTGACGCCATGATGAGGGACTCTTTCGATTAAGTTTTTGAAACGAGTCTACGCATCGTAAAGAGATTCATCTTGATGTTGTTGGAACATCAAGATATTGTTTTGGAATGGGAAGGTTGTGTTTCGTGGTGGGTTTTGAAAAGGGTTGGTTGGTGGTCTTTCAGACTCTGAATGTTGTGAACGACAAGGTGTTTTACCAAACAAAAGGAACAAAGAAAAGATAGACTACGAGAAAGCTAATTGACAAGAAATTAAATCTCACTTGATAGGAATCTTGTGACTATACCTAAGCTAGATAAAATCCAAAACCTACGGTATTCCCCACGCAGCGGTGCCAAAAACTTGATGTGGAGGTTGCGAAGACTTCATAAGAAGTTTTACAACTCCCTAGGCAGTGTACCTAATCATTGTAGCAATTAGTATAAGCAAGACTCGGGGGTTGTTATCGTTCTCTAGGGGAATAGCACTGTGAAGGCCGGATCGAATGTTCACTAAGGTCTAAGGATTGAAGGGAGATTATTTTTGTTTTTTTTTGTTTTATGAAAGCAAGTAAAATATCAGGTTTGAAGGGTTTTGATTTAGCTAATGACTACTCTAATTGCAATAAAGTAAACTAGAAAAAAATTATACAACGAAACATATTCACCTAGGATGCACTACTTCTTGCTAGCTATCTGATTCTACCTATTGCTTTGTCACACTTGAGATGTAATGTGTAAGTAATTTCTACTTCATGAACGAATCACACGAACCCGCCGTCTATGTAATGTTCCGTTAGGGCAACGTACAAGTAAGGTACAATGAAGACTATTACAAGGCCCCTAAGGGTACATTACACGCATTAAAACACTTAAGAGGGATCAACCATATTAGGGGTAAGGTAGTATGAAGACTGTTACTGATGGTATCCTTTCTACACACTCGCGTTTCCCTAGACGTCTATGCCAATTTAATATCTTATGGCTAGTTTTCTAGAGCATAACGTGCACATCCATCAACAAAAAGCAATAGAAAACAAGAATTATAAACTATAATCAATTATACTCATTGAATCTATTAATCTCCAAGATCAATTCATCTAATGACAAGTTTAATGCATAACAAAATAAATTCTAGATTGAATTATCAAGATACTCAAAATTGAGAAATCATAATCAACAAAAAGGAATTGAAGACATGAATTAAGATATAAGTGATAATCAAACCATTACAAATGTTTTGGAATGGAATTACGTCTTCTTAGCTGCTGGAAAAACACCTACCTAAACCCTAGAATCGGACTTAGGGTTGGGGGCTTTATAAAAAGTTATGAGGCTATATTTATAGGAAAACCCTAGGTTGGCAATCCTAACGTCATCGAAGAAAATCCCGATGTCGTTGGCCAGTATCATTTTTTTCTAGGTTGTAGATTTCTTGCTGCGGATCGCAGTTGGGTGTTTGAATCGTAGAATACGAAGTTTCGCATGGAGTTATGATCAAAACAATATCAAGTACTTCGTTCGCACGTTGAATGATCATCTTTATCTTGAATCTTCTTGGGTTTCTTTAGGCAGGCTTTGTTCTGATCGTTCGTAATTGAGAATCTGACGCCGTCGCCGCTTGAATTCTTTTGTCGACTGTAGTTATAGGAGTTGCGGATTCCGTCTTAGACACTGTTTGGATTTTCTTCAAGATAGTTGGTGTAGGTCTGTAATCTTGTCCGTTTCTTTTCTAAATGAGCCCAAGTCACATATATTTCCTCCAAATTCCATCCAAGTGCTAAAAACCTAAAACCGAACAATTAAGCACATAATCTGGGCATATTTTCTTGATTCAGGGGGTTAAATGACCCTGAAATTGTGTATAAAATCACACCTCATCATGCTCATAGAGATGATCTTCCCGAGGCATACATGCATGCTTCAGAAGAGAGCTCATTTCACTGCTCCTATGGTAGGTTTGAGGTTGGGGAGAGTTCGTCAATTGCTACTGCTAGGCAGGCTGGACATACTCTAGCCCATAGGGTTGACTATGGATTTATTGATACTGTGGATGCTAGTATCCATGCTTTTGAGTAAAGCGATGACCGCCGTAAGGGAGGTTAATGAGAGGGTTACATACCTTGGCCTATACTCAAGGGGCTTGTGGACTCATGACGATCCAGGTGCGTTTGTGAGGGCACAGGTGACCCACGGCGTTAGCTAAGAGCTCAAAGGTTCTTTTTTAACGTGGTGAGGAGGTACTTTCGCTTGATTGATTTTCTATATAGACTGATGCTGTTATTTCCTAACAGGCATGAGGTCACTCTAAGAGTAGGAGCCAGGCCATGGAGGCCCAGATTAGAGCTTTACAGAGGGATGTCGATGTACTACAGAGGCAGAGGATTAAAGATGAGGACAGACTGACGAGCGACATTAGGTCCGAGCACGACAGGTTCAGGGCTTGTACGCAATGCAGAGGCAGGAGGTCTGGGTTGGACCTGCTGGTTGTGGTTGTAGGTTTGTATTGTACCATTGTTAGCTATCTTGTATAGCTTGCTAAGTTTTATGGGTAACTCCCAGCTAGTAGACTGTATGAATGTTTTGTCATCATTTAGCTATCTTGTATGGCATTCTAAGTATTATGGGTAACTCCCAGATAACATTACCTTAGGACCGTATTTTCATTTTGTATCTCATATGTACTGATCATTCTAACCAAGCTATCATGTATGATTATCGATATTATTATGGATGGATGTCGATTTATTTATGTCATTATTGATTTCACTTCGGTTGTATATTTCACTATGTGATGTGGTCTCATTTTATTCATTGTGCATATGTCATGTCGCATTTATGATTGTATGAAATCTAACGTGTATTATATTTTCATGTGATTTTGAAGAAAATGCCTCCAAGAGAACCACATCGTATAAACCACCACACTTTGACGAGTTTTGCCGCCATTAAGGCACTAATAGCCAAAGGAGTTGCTGATGCTTTGGCTGAGTATGAAGCCCATAGAAGTAGTGGAAATGGCAATGATAGCCATGAGTCTGGATGTGGCAGAAGGATAGAGCGAGCTGCTTGTGAGCGCACTTACACTAACTTCTTAAAATGCCAACCCCTTAATTACAAGGGTACTAAAGGAGTTGTTAGTTTAACTTAGTGGTTTGAAAAGATAGAGTTTGTATTCCATATTAGAAACTGCACCGTCGGGTGCCAGATCAAGTTTGCTTCTTTCACTCTTCTTGGAAATGCTCTAACGTGGTGGAATTCCCACATCAAGACTGTTGGTCATGATTGCTGTTAAGGCATGCCATGGTAAATA
Source organism: Tanacetum coccineum (assembly GCA_026074375.1). Taxonomy (NCBI): domain Eukaryota; kingdom Viridiplantae; phylum Streptophyta; class Magnoliopsida; order Asterales; family Asteraceae; genus Tanacetum; species Tanacetum coccineum. The sequence goes on from BQNB010068782.1 coordinate 31,484, forward strand.
TTGAAGAAGAGATGACTGATTAAAATTTTGCCCAAGAGGCAGAGATCAAGAAGCTAGAGATTGAACTCTGGAATCTAAAAGTCAAAGGTACTGATGTGTTGAGCTATAACCAACGTTTCCAAGAGTTGGCACTAATGTATTCGAGAATGTTTCTCGAGGAATAGGATGAGGTCGAGAAGTATGTCAGAGGACTTCTTGACATGATTCAGGGAAGTGTGATGGCTTTTAAGCCAAAGACAATGCAAGATGCAATTGAGTTTGCCATGGCATACGTACGAACAAAATTCTTTCAAATTTGTGATCCGTTTGTACGACTAAATTCCATTTCTTTAGCATTATCATTGCCTCTAGATTTCTTTCAGATTATGAGATAGTCATTCATTATCTAATGCAACTAACACTCTATCATTCAACTAAATCTCGGGATGAGATTTATGTAAGGGTGGGAGGATGTAACAACCTCAAATTTTCACCAATGGAATATAACAACCCATAATTTTCATCAATGTAATATCCATATATTAAATTAGATGCACTATCCATCTATTAAATTAGATGCACTGTAATATCCATCTATTATATATACCACCTTTTTACAGGGAAATTTTTGCTTTATCTCATTATGCAACGTAACTTGCATCTTTAAAGTAAACGAGCTCACGCAACCTCTACCAATGTCATCTATATCTATGTTTATATCATGTAAACATCCTAATATGTCAATTCTATATCCTAATGTCATTTTTACCAAGTACATTATCCATTTAACGTACCATTTACAATGTTATTCCAAAACAAGCATTATACGTTAACGTTTATTCCAAAAACCCTAATTACATGTCAAAACAAGTGTACAAATGTTCAAAGCATGTGTACAAGTTACAATGCCAAACTTTTGAATATCTTTTCCCTCCTAAACCCTAGTACAACCTTCTAAAGCTCAATGTACAAGTCAATTGTGCATGAAATACAAACTAGGTCATTTTACCTCCTAAATCATGTTTATATCTTACCACCACTTTAACACAAGGTACAAACACCCAATGCACAACTCCTAAACCCTAAACCTAATCCCTAAATCATTCTAAACCCTAATCCTAAAACCCTAATTCATCTAACCCTAAACCAAAATCATAAAACCATAGCAAACCCATTACACCTTAAACTAGTTCATAGTTTTCAGAATCTGATCCGTTAATAAAACATAAGATCTGGGCAAAATCAGTAGGTTCTGGGTATTAAGTAAAAACACTAGGTTGTAGCCCTATGTCTTGTGATCATTTTGCCGATTGAATCACCCCGATTCGACGTCGGATGAATTAGTTATAGCCGAAATGGCAAAGGTGCGCAAATTCTGCACACCTGTAGTAAATGGCTGTTATCTCTAGATTTTTGTATAGTAACCCCTGAATATGTAAAACTAAAAGTTGTAGAGGACTCAAATATCTAACCATGCTCACTGGTTTGAGGTTGATCGGAATTACGGTTTGTAAATGGCAACCAAATTACCGGGACTGATGTTGGCTGTCCAAAAACAGCCATGTATAAACTAAATAAACACCTCAAGCTCCTCCATGACTCACCACCACCTTCATCACCATGACCTCACCACCACATCACCATCACTCCAGCACCTTACAAGCACCTCCATCACCTCCTTGTAAGCTACTACCACAAGTTGCACACTAAGTAAGCTACTTGTCACCATCTTTGATTTTCGAACCATCACCACCTCCCTACACCTCACCCTAGCTTTCTATTAGTCACCATGACAGCCCTTGGCCACCACACCAAGTAATCTTGGTGCCTACTCCAAGAAAACTTGGCCCCTAAGTCATTTGAGCCCTATATAAGCCGAACACACACATACACTTTCATTTCATCCTCACAACTCTTTTCCACCTTAAATCTAAGTTCAAACCAAGTTCTAGCAGAAGTAAGGAAGCCAAAGAAGGTCCCTAAAATCAGAATAAAAGCCAAGAATCAAGAGAAGGAAGGTCTTGAATCCATATCTAGGCGTACGAACCCAAAAACCCCATTTCAACCCATTTTAGCTCAAGTAAGCTTATAATCTTGTTTAATAAGCTCATAATATGTTTTAGAATGTTCATAAGTGAAACACCCCCAAAATCAGGTAGCAACGGAATGGTAACAATGGGGTGCTACGACAAAGTACAACAATCAAGATATAGGAAACGACCTTAAATGAACGTTTTAAGATAAGATTTCATTCGATGCCATAGCAAA
>BQNB010068783.1:11020-33729 GCA_026074375.1 Tanacetum coccineum
AAAAACCCATGCAGCTAACGAAAATTTTAACGAGTGTTAGCAAAATAGGACCAAATGCGCATTTAACGACAAAGTTTAGGACTAAAACTCCAAAAGTGCTAACATACTATAAATATGACTAAATGCGAGAATCGCCCGGTCTTTGAGGACCAACAGTGTAATTTACCCTAAGGTTAATACACACGCATGCTAAATTGCTGATAATGAAATTTGTGATTTTGCGTTTATTTCACTTAAGTCACCGCATTGCATTTTTCTCGCATAGGTCATTGAACTAATAGAATACGATATGCAAGTTGCCAAAACTAGAAAAATATACGTAGATATGACTTACCATGGAAGCGTGAATAAAGCTCTTGTCACAAAAGATTTTAAAGATTTAAAGTCAAAGTTTATTAACAATTGAATAACTAAACATCAAGCCCTATATTTGTAGGGAAGCAAATTTGGGCGAAAAAGTCATCTCAACATGGTAAAAACCAATTTAAAAATAAAAAGAGAATTTCAGCTTTCAAAGCCTCTACGCATTAACAAGATATTTTTGTTTACGGTGTAACAACTAAGACGCCTATTTTTTTTATTCGACAGCTCTATGACGTAACAAAAAACATTCTTCTACGTCATAAAGAAAACTAAGAGTAAATAAACTAAGAGTCTTACCTTTTACAGCGTAACAAAGAACAATGTGTTACGCTATAGAGAAAACTAGATCATGTTTTTTTATTCGAATGTTTTTTTCTATCTAAAAGGGATAAAGAAAAATATCATTACCTAAAGTTTTTAGGGGCTGTTGGCTTTGAGAGTTTTAAAGTCATGGAATGAAAACACGATTAATATTTGTTGTTTGGTTTATGCTTTCGAAATTAATATATGATTTAAAGACTACAAATTGAATCCTTATGAGGAGGGTGGAATTTATTACATTTCAGGTGAGCCTATAATGTAATATCTAACGAGGTTATAAGCCCGCGCTCCCGCTGCGGGGTGTTTGCTTACGGGAGTATTCAACACTGCACACTGCACTCTAGGCAGGGTGTTTGTCAAAGGAAGGAGCATTCATATACGGTAGTATTCTAAAGAATCAAAACAGTCAAGAATAGTAAAAAAGGTAAGCATCAATAACCTATGAAACAAAATATTAAGATGAAAGCATGAAACTATTCACCCTATATTAAACTTATAAACATTAATCGATGTTCATTAGTTCAAGTTCTGATATGGAACTGCAATATGCTCGAAGGGCTGATATGGAACCGAAAGATGCATCTGTTTCCCTCAAGTGCTGATCAAAATAGATATGTGCATTCTTTGATGGTGATGGCCCTAAGCTACCTCTCCAGGTACTTCCTGTGACTTGGACATCAAAACCAATGTGTAATACTTCCTGCACATATAGAATGTGTTATTAAGAAAAGAAAAAAACAATTGTTGGTATCATGAATTAACATCTCAGGCTATAAACTTGTGAAAATGATTGCAGTTGTGGCGCTAGTATAGCAAGTAATATCAAGAAAATGAATATCTAGAGAATAATATACAGATTCATTATGGAGGGGAGATGTTATGCACATATTGTACATAAGAGCAAAAATACTCAATGTGTCCGAAACACTAATCAATGCCCAATATCAAAGCCAAAAGTATCAGCTAAAATGACCCCAAAAGGCATCCTAAACTGACTAAAAAAATAACCTATAGAGAAAAAGGACAACAACTGCCCGAGGCAAATCATGCCTTTAAACTAAGCTATACATGGATCAATGTATAAGGAGTTGGCCTATGAAGATCTGATCTGAAACTGTAGCGGATGTGCAAGACAGTGTGCTAATTCTATTGAGCCAATCTAGATACATATTGGTTGTTAGAAGGATTTATTTAGTGTATTAAATAATATAGTTTACAAATATCACAGGAGTTGAACGAAACTACAACAGCAACCCACTTTACTATGTGTACCTTCACATTTTATTGAATCCTTCCACTTTATTATCTGGTTTATAGAATGATTATCATTCAAAATGTTGTAAAATCTTATTCAAATTTGCCACAAATTAGTAAGCTGGTTTAAATCAAGTGCCTAGAGGCATTCCAAAAAAGAAATAGGCAAATAGTTTTAATAGGGGACCATTCTTTTAGTTATTTGTAACACATGCCCTTCCTGGTTATCCGGAAACACATAATCATGACTATCAAAACACAATGTCAAACACCCAATTGGTCATTTCAAAAACTTGATAATCCTAACCTTAAAATACCAGATTCATAACCCTTAACGAACAAATACGACTTCCTTTAAAAAATCAGGAAACACATGCTATATATAAATTACATACCTGGCCTAGTTCCTCTGATTCCAGGTCGGCGAATGCCTCTGGCGTGTCGATAAAACCAAAAACTAGCCTAACCCGACCGACCCGGCCCGACCCGTCTAACCCGGCTAATACCCACATCCATCCACCTCACACCCTGGCCAACCCGACTAATACCCACGATTTGGGCGTTATTTTGTTAAAAATATTTATCTTAGAAGTTTAATAAAATTAAATAGACGAGAATTAGGTTGTATCAACTTTATATAAAAACTTGATATATTAATTGTAATTGTTTAAGTTTTTGTTAATTGTTAATAAGGATCCCCTGATAAAATGCATGCAAATTTAACAAGGATAGATATTAGATATTATAATCTTGTTTAATTGTTTAAAAAAATTTTTATAAATATGAATAAAATACACATAATTTTTAAATATGTTCTTAACTGGTAAGATCCTTATTCATAAATCGGAAGACCCTTAAGTTTAGTGAATCAATGGGGGCCTAAAAATAGTTTAAAAAGTTTTCTGTGCTTGTTGGTAGTAATTTATATAAGGCTTACCATTCGAGTTTGTTTCTATGTATGTGGCGGAGTTAATAGGAGAAGGAGCCTTAAATGAAAATAAATGCGGATGTTTTATTATTCGATAATTAGGATCATATTGAATGTTTAGCATGCCTTAATATATTGTTAAGTGGGTTTTAAATAAATGTTTAATTTAGCTTATAGATGTTTATTGTTTTATTTTAAGTTCCTTCGACCTTGTGAGAAAATAAAAAGAGTTTTTTTCTGTAAAACAAAATTAACATGACTAATGATTATCGAAATCAGATTAATCATGGACTAATATATGGGCAAAAGTCAAAATGGATCCGCTACATCCGGTGTACAAATCTTCCATGATTAAACTAGCAAAATTTATAGATTTCATAATGTGTTTTAAATTAAAGTTTTAATTTTATCAATGACGTTAAGGTAATTTGCAAAAGTACTATATAGTTGCAAGGATAAGTGCGGGGAGACTCATCAGACTTTGGTCTTGTAGATACTCAGACCATTACCCCTATACTACCTTACTACGTTGTAGTTTCTTACCTTGTATACTATGTAGGTAAGTCGCGAATGGTCCTAGTTTGTTATGATTTTTTTAATCATTCTTTAAATCTTTTTTCCCGCGATAAAAAGAAAATCTTTACATTTAAACACACGTTGAATCGTCAATTTTAAGGTATCACTATTTATGTATAAGATACAAGGATAATATGCGATACCGTAATAATAACTTAATTGAGTAAAAGTTTTTATTAAAATAAATGTTACGAGATGTTGCATCTTTTTCGTACATATTTGACGAAGATCCATAAAATACCCTTTTTCAACTAAGGTTTTTGCATCACAATTTATAAAGACATCTTGTAGAACTGCTCTTTACCTATGCTGAGACGCATGTAGATTTTTGCCAATCACAAGGTAATTATACACTTTTTCGTGAGACGGGTGAGTGTTACATAATTAACTGTTTTAAAATTCGGACAACTTAGCGTTTTGTGTTAGAACCTGTACACGTGCATAGATGGGATGAAACATTGCTTACTAAGATATTTATTGTAAATAAAGTAAGTCCCATAATGGTTTAGGGAATTGCAAAAGTTTTTGAATTATAAATCGTTGATTACTCTTTTGAATAACACCCATCACTAAGCGAGCTCACTGATGTTGGGCGGTAAGTCAAGTTGGGTCCTAACCTAGGAAATTAAAATAGTTTATTTATTAAACAAGGTATAATTTTCTTCAAGGATTAATTAATCGAAAATACAAATCTTGAACTTTTAATGTTTTTGAAGATGGCAAATTCCTTTCAAAACATAAACCATATCGGCTTCCAGGTCGATGTTTGAAAAAAGAAAAACTTTCTGGTAATAACTTCAATGACTGGTTTAGGCTCGACCTAAGTAGTCTTGAGAGTCGAGAAGAAAATCATGTCATAGAACAGCCTGTAACCTCCCTGCTCGCTCTGGCTGGCTTGAACCTAACATTGGTGCTCGAGTGGACGTCTATATTGATGCTCATACTGAGATTGCATGTCTATGCTCGGGAGTATGACTCAACTTAAAGAACTGAACTACATAGACAGTTTGAAGTCACTATCCGTATGAACATGATTCAGAGCTTAGATCTATGTATGAGAAACAAGCTGGAGTAAGAGAAGTTGACTTAATCCCAATCTTTTCATGCTTGCAAACAAAGGAGGGTAAATCAGTTGCTGACTATGTTCCTTAAGATGAAAGGGATATGTGGAGCAACTGGAACGCTCTTGGTTATAATGCTACCACATGGAACAGGCTATCTCAGTAGGCTTTAATCCTTAATGGCCTAACAAAGATATTGTGAGATTTGTCAGAAAATACAATATGTCATACCTGGGGAAACAATAGGAGAAATTCATGCTATGCTTATTTAGTATGAAAAGGTTTAGCCTAGAAGGGCTGAAACACCACAAGTAGGAAGAATTAAAAGGTGGTAAATCCAGAAGGCCAATAAAGAAAATCGTTAATGCCAAAGGCAAGAATAAAAGGTAAATGGCAAGGGAAAGGATAAAGAAGTAAATATCCCCCAATCCCAACAACCTAAGTTCTGCTGCTAAAGGAGCGCCCAGCTAAGGATGATGCCTGCCACCACTGTAAGGAAGTAGGACATTCGGAAACGGAACTGTCTTGATGTATCTTGCAGAGTTGCCGAAGAAAGGAAGCAAGTTGGCTCTGCCAGTTCTATCGGGTAATTTCACAATAAGAATGTATTTTCTTTTCCTAATAATAACTCCTGGGTGTAATGACACTGGCTTTGTGGTACTAAACATATTATTACAAAACAGGGATTTTTAGGATTGAAAGGAAGCGAAACAAGGAGCTCTTTAACTTGTACTGGCAAATGGTGTACGTGCACAAGTAGACAGCAATCGGAATAAAGTTTTGTACTTATTTTACCTAATGTGCCTTGGTGATTTGTTTAGACTATTGTCATTATGCACAACCTAAACTAGAGGTGTAGTTTCAGTTTCTCCGTTTGGTTGAACAATGTTTTTGTTCAATGTTTTTACGGATTTGGGGAATTTCAGTTTCAAAGAAATGGTTTTCTTTATTTTATGTTGTTCCTCGTAATGGTATTTATGAAATTGATATGCATGATCTATGTACCCAAATGTTAATATCTATTTATAATGTTAGCATAAAAGAGTCCAGCATAAACTTGACTCCACTTATCTATGGCACTGCCGTCTTGCTCATATAAACAAGAAACGTATTAAACAGCTGCAACAAGATGGGCTGTTAAAGTCAACGGATGATGAATCTTTTGATAAATGCGAATCTTGTTTATCTGGAAAGATGACAGAGAACCTTTCCCCATATAACGGCAAGGGCAAAGAATCTTCTTGAATAATTATACTGATGTAGTGGTCCCACTTAGACATGTGTCAAGACAAGGTGCTAGCTACTTCATTACATTCACAGATGATTATAGTCGTTATGGTTATGTTTATCTTCTTAAACATAAACATGAGGTCTTTGAAACGTTCAAAGTGTTTAAAAATGAAGTTGAAAATCAACTCGGGAAGACCATTAAGGCAATATGATCAGATCGGGGTGGCGAATACATAAGCCAAGAGTTTAAAGATTATCTAAAAGCTAACGGAATTGTTCAACAGCTTACTCGTCCATACACACCACAACATAATGAGTGTCTGAGAGGAAAACCAGACTTTACTAGATAGGGTGCGATCTATGATATATCTTACAACTCTGCCTTATCCTTTGGGAATTATGCTCTAGAGTCTGCAACAAACGTCATTTCACAATATGTTACCAAACAAAGAAAGGTTGACAAAACTCCATATGAAACTGTGGTATTGAAAAGTTCCAACTCGTCTTACTTAAAGGTCCTGGGATTGAGGGAGCTCTGTGAAGAGAGATACGCCTGACAACTCGAACAAAGATCTTTAAGTGTATCTCAAAGATACCCAAAGAAACGATGGTTACTATTTCTACTTCCACCTAAAACAAAATTGTTGTTGCAAGGTTTCTGAAATTCTTTGAGAAGCGTCTCATAAGTTCAAGAAATCTTGTGGGAGGTGCGTTAGAGTCTTGAATAAATTCAAGAAGAAGAAGATACAACACCTTCAGAAATCACTAGCAACATTCCTTAAGAGGTGGAGGGTTTTGAACCGCCATAACCACCACAAGAGGAAGTGATTCCGATTCGAAGTCCGAAAGACCGCATCGAGCCTCCAAATCGCTTAATGTCTAAAAGTAGTAGGTGGAGGAGCATAGTCTAGGGGATCTTAATGAACCCGCTAACTATAAAGCCGCAATGTTGGATTCAGAATCTAATAAGTGGATTGATGCTATGAATGCGGAAATACAATCCATGAATTGAGGACAATATGTATGGGTCCTGGTCCGACCTTCCTCCAGGTGTAAGCGTTGGTAGCAGGTGGCTTTTAAGAAAAAGACTGACATGGAAGGTATTGTAACAGTCTATAAAGCTCGTCCTTGTAGCAAATGTTTACACATCAACTCCTACTGGGTTGATTATGAATAAATGTTCTCACCCGTCGCTGACATTAGAGCTATTAGAACTCTCATATCTATAGCAGCATACTATGATTATGAGATATGGCAAATGGATGTTAAACAACAGCCTTCTTAAATGGTTACCTGATGAAGACATTTATATGGTGCAACCTGAAGGTTTGAATATCCTAATCACCCAGGAAAGAATGCAAGCTTCAAAGTATCCATTTATGAGTTCTTAACAACATCAAAGAAGCTGGAACAAAAGATTTGATGAGGAAATCAAAAGGTTTTTAGATTTACTCAAAAATCTGATTGAGCCATGAGTATATCAAGAAGGCTAGTGGGAGAAATGTTACATTCCTCACTTGTACTGTTTTGATGACATAATCTTCATGGTAAATCACATTCCTGTCTACAAAGTTTTAAAGATTATCTTGGAAAAGTGTTTTGCCATGAAGGATTTGGGGAAGCAGCATTTATTCTTGGAATCAAAATCTATAGGGATAGATCAAAGCGATTAATTGGACTTTGTCAAAATGCTTACATGGATAAGATCTTGAAGAGATATAAAATGGATAATTCCAAACGTGGTCATATCCCCATGCAAGAAAGACTTGACTTGAACAAATCACAAGGTGCTCAAACACCTAAATGAGTGTGAATCGCAAGAAAGAATGTACCTTATGCTTCGGCTGAAAGGTCCCTCATGTATGCGGTGTAGTGCACTAGACCTGATGTTTTTGCTTTTCGCGCAAATATGACAACGATTTTCACAACAGATCCAGTGAACCTCACTGGATGCTTCTGTAAAAAGACATTTTAAGTATTTAAGAAATACTAAAGATATTTTCTTGTTATGTGAAATCCCAAGCAACAGAACTAAGAGTTGAAATGCTATTGGCGATGCTGGATTCGAGACGATAGAGAATGACACTAAGTCCCACAGTACAGGATATGTATTGGATTAGAAATTTAATCCTCAGGGCTTGGTATTTTGTACCAACGATAAATGAACCTATTGTAATATTACTGCGACTATTACAGCATCATTTCATTATGAATGAAATGGGAGTACAGAAAGAAGCGCCAGACACTATCAAAAGACGATACATTATGATCGCGAGTTGTTGTACTGGGCGAAATAAGATACTTATAAAGTTCACACAGATAACCAATCTAGCTGATCCTTTTCAAAGGCTTTATCAAATAGAACAGCTTACTCAACAAGCCAGGCAAGGGGCAAATCGTCCTGCTAGTAGTATCATGTAGATCTGTGTTTTAGTATTTGGATAGGAATGAAAAACATTTTATTTTTATATAATGAAACGTAGGTATTTTGTTATTTTATATATAAATTGTGTCCTATATTTGCATGTGTTTTAAATCCATAGAATGATCAATGAATTATTCTAAAATTAATCCGTTTTCGATTACAATATAGGGAATATTGTTAAATTACGACAATCTGATTGATTGTGCATAATTGATATTGATATTACAGATAATTAAGGATGAGTCCACCAAACTCACATGATATTCAAAGATTAATATGGATTCCCCGCCACAAAGAATATCACTTTATGGATCGACGTCATCAAGTAAACGGTACTGGATTTTCATTTACATAAATCCTTAGACTGAGATGCAAGTAGGTTTAGCATATGTGGGAATAATTCCCTCTTCTTGATATTAGTTAAGTTGTCCGGAATAGATGATGACTAATAATGGGCTTTGTAATAATGGTTTTAAGCCACATGATGACTGGACACTTGTAGTCAATATAGAATTTGTTCCTTCAAATTGTTGAAGAAGATACCACTGGGCCCCTCATAGAAATAATCAGATGTGTGTATGGCCGTACCTGAAAACTCAAGAAGATATGTCTCATTGATTTTCAGTAATCTTGATTACTTCATATATGAGAAACAGAATCGTTAAATATGGAATGACATTGATCCATATCCAATTTAACAACGGTATCGGAAATAAAGGGATTGTAAATTCATAAATCATTTGTTCATGCCCTGTGAAACCACACTCGGATGTTTCTGGGAGCATTGGCGTGTTGCTAGACGCTTACCAATGTTATTATATTATTCATACATGTCCAAGTGGGAGCTGTTGGAATATGTCCAAGTATAAATTTAATATATGCCGGATTATTATATTCGAGCCCAAGGGACGCAACGCGTTACTACGAAAACAATTAAAGATATAATAAATGTAATATATTATGTGATATCATAACTATAGGTTTTAAATATTTAAAGTAAATATTAATGAGTTATTAATATTGGCATTTAAGGAAAAGAAAGTAACGGTTTTCTTTTTAATTGGCCATAACCCCTATTCAGAAGGTTAGAGGGTTTTCCTTGTAAGCACAAGGAATTTTAGCCTATAATAGATTTTAAGGGATTCATTGTTGAAGTGTCTTGAAAATAAATCCCCTAAATCCTCTCCAACTCTTTTGTTTAATCGATCAACCAAAACTCAAAAGGTTTTTACGTTTCTTGTGTTGGTTCGAATCCAAGGGGGAAAAACCACAAGGGTTTCATCGTTGAATTCTAACTAGAACGTGGTGGTTTTTAATGCTTATCACTACATTACTAGCATACATAATTGTGTTTGCTAAAGAACGTATAGTGTGTGGAAGCTAGAGGAATCATAACTTTGATTCTTGTGGTATCGCGTGTATTATACAACACGCTTAAATAAAAGACAGTGTTTTACGGTTACCTTTAAAACCGTGTTATCGTTCGTGCTAAAAGGTGACAAGTTTTCTTATCTTTTTAATCTATTGTCTTCTACACTACCATATTATTCCGCTGTGTACTCGTTTCAATTTAATATTGTTAATTAGATCATAAAACCCAACATATCAAAGCCAAAAGTATCAGCTAAAATGACCCCAAAAGGCATCCTAAACTGACTAAAAAAATAACCTATAGAGAAAAAGGACAACAACTGCCCGAGGCAAATCATGCCTTTAAACTAAGCTATACATGATCAATTGTAATAAGGAGTTGTGCCTATGAACGAATAGTTTGGTATGGGTATTTTGAAGGTGAAGGGGTATACTTATCTGAAACTGTAGCGGATGTGCAAGACAGTGTGCTAATTCTATTGAGCCAATCTAGATACATATTGGTTGTTAGAAGGATTTATTTAGTGTATTAAATAATATAGTTTACAAATATCACAGGAGTTGAACGAAACTACAACAGCAACCCACTTTACTATGTGTACCTTCACATTTTATTGAATCCTTCCACTTTATTATCTGGTTTATAGAATGATTATCATTCAAAATGTTGTAAAATCTTATTCAAATTTGCCACAAATTAGTAAGCTGGTTTAAATCAAGTGCCAATAGGCATTCCCAAAAACAAATAGGCAATAGTTTTTAAATAGGGGAACCATTCTTTAGTTATTTGTAAACACATCCCTTGCCTGGTAATATCCGAAACACATAATCATGACTATCAAAACACAATGTCAAACACCCAATTGGTCATTTCAAAAACTTGATAATCCTAACCTTAAAATACCAGATTCATAACCCTTAACGAACAAATACGACTTCCTTTAAAAAATCAGGAAACACATGCTATATATAAATTACATACCTGGCCTAGTTCCTCTGATTCCAGGTCGGCGAATGCCTCTGGCGTGTAGATAAAACCAAAAACTAGCCTAACCCGACCGACCCGGCCCGACCCGTCTAACCCGGCTAATACCCACATCCATCCACCTCACACCCTGGCCAACCCGACTAATACCCACGATCCATCCACCTCACATACTGTATATTCCCAGACCTGACATCCTACAATCTTCATCATCTCTCTCAACTGAGAGATAGAAACCTCTACCAAAGTGGCAGCTGGGGCAACATCCATGTTTGTTTTGGCCATTTATTTGTCTTTCCTAGAAGCTGATGCGGCTGCTGTATCAGCTGCGATGGTAGCTACAGCTGCTGGTATACCAGCAACAAAGAATGCTGCATGAAGTTGGGCATTATGGGCTCTTGTCTCTTCTTTTTTCTTTTCTCCTCTTTCTTTTAACCACCTTTCAACTGTTTTGCCAGCTAGTGTGCTGCTGTCACCTGCGCCATAACCGCCACGGGCATTGGCGAATAAGGGTTGCAGTGTGTTGGTTGCTGGAAGATACTGCAATACAATGCATGACCATGACATCAGTATGCATACAAATTTGTATTAGGACCTTTTCATAGTGAGTTGGAAGATACCACATACCAGAATGCGGCTCGACAATGTTTACAACACAAAGTATGGTCTTCGGTCCAGCGCCACTTTAAGCACCTCCCCAGTTTATTCACTGACAAATATTCGTAGCCTTAGATGCGTGTGTTAGCAGGTTCCAATCGCGATAAGAAATATGTTTTATGACTTGCATCTCGGGTGTTTGCTGATGACATTTCTACAATGACTGTTTCATGTATTAGTTTTTGATTTATTAAACAATTATTAACGTATACAGTGCGTAGTTATTTTCTTCAAGGAGTATTATCGAAAATACTAATATTGAACTTTACTATGTTGTAATGCACTACCTGTCTTAAAAACATAACATTCGGCTTTCAAGGTCGATGTTTGAAATTTCTGTGAAATAATTCAATGACTGGTTTGTCAATTTAAGATGGTCTTGAGAGTTGAAAGGAATTGTTTGTCATAGAACAAACCTATTTCTCTTGCTTTCACTACGATTGCTGCGTACTTGCGCAGTGGGAATGCCGGTATATGATTCATTAATGAAGGTGACTTGTCTTAATGCTCGGAAGTATGAGTCCTGAATTTAAAGACAATTCGAAAATTCCTCACATTATGAAATGCTTAGGAGCTTAATCATGTTTTGAGAAAACAAGTTGGAGTGGAGTGGTTTGCCTGATCCAACTTTCCATGCTCTGCAAATGGCTGAGGGACAACCAGTTGGCCCATAGTCCATTAGATTGAAGAATTATGTAGGAACTGGATGTCTTGATTATGTGCTCCACAATGAGCATAGTGTTGGGTTTTAATCTTGAATGGCCTCATACCATAGCATAAACTTGGGGAAGACAGTTGGTGAACTACATGACTTTTGTCTCAATGAGTATAAAAAGGTTTACCTAATAAAAAGGCTGGAAAAACCACAAGAAATGATGATTAAAGGTGGTAAATCTGAAATCCAATAAGAAATCGCTTCTAAAATCTAAAGGTCAAGGTAAAGTAATGGCAAGGGAAAGGATAAACAAGTTTATATCCTAAGCTAAAACACCCTAAGCTTCTGCTAAAGAGCACCCAGCTAAGGATGAACTGCACATGTATAGAGGCCATAGGTGATGTAAGAGGAATTGTCCGGCTTCACCTTGTGAGTTGATTAAGAAGAAGAAGCACGTTGCACTGTGTGTGTCTTCAGATGTCTTTCATAATAGAATTTCTTTTCTTTTCCTACTAAATCCTGGTGTTGTATGACACAGTTGTGGTTACTATGATTTGTAACACAAAACAGGGATTTAGGATTGAAAAGAAGCTGAAACAAGGATCTCTTTACTTGTACGTAGGCAATGGTGTTCGTGCACAAGTAGAAGCAATCAGAATTTTTGACTTAGTTTTACCTTATGGCCTTGTGATTTGTTTAGGACAATTGTCCTTATGCATACTACTAAACTAGAGGTGTCAGTTTCAGTTTCTAGTTTGGTTGACAAGGATTTGTTCAATGTTTTATGGATTGTGGAATTTCAGTTTAAAGATGATGTTCTTTATTTTAATGTTGTTCTCGTAAGGCTATTTAGAAATTGATATGCATTGATCTTGTTACCAATTTAATTCTATGTATAATGTTAGCAATAAAAGAGTCAAGCACAACTTGGACTCTACTTTATCTATGGCACGTGTTCTTGTCATATAAACACAGAAACGTATAACAGCTGAAACAAGATGGGTGTTAAAGTAAAGATGATGAATCTTCTTGATTAATGCGATTCTTGTTTATCTGGAAAAGCTGACAAAAAGAAACCTTTCCCTCATAGTATAGAAAGGGCAAAAAAGATACATTTGGGAATAATACATACAATGATGTATGTGGTCCATTAGACAATGTGTCAAGGACAAGGTGCTAGCTACTTCTTTACTATTCACGTATGTTATAGTCGTTATGGTTATGTTTATCTTCTTAAACATAAACATGAGGTCTTTGAAACGTTCAAAGTGTTTAAAAATGAAGTTGAAACATAACTCGGGAAAGACCATTAAGCATACGAATCAGATGGGGTAGCGGTATACATAGCCAAGAGTTTAGAAAGATTATCTAACAGCTAATGGACATTGTTCAACAGCTTACTCCTCCATCCCACCACAAACATAATGGAGTGTCTGAGAGGAGAAAACGTACTTTATAGGATTTGGTGCGATCTCTGATGAATTTACAACTCTGCTTTATCCTATTGGGGATTATGCTCTAGAGTCTGCAACACGCATTCTCAATATGTTCAACTAAGAAGGTAGACAAGACACATATGATTGTGGTATGGAAAAGTTTCAACTTTGTTCTTAACTTAAGGTCTGGGGATGTGAGGCGCTTGTGAAGCGAGATACGCCTGACAAACTCGAACAGGTTACCTTTAAACGGCGTATCGTTTCGTGCTAAAAGGTACATGTTTTCTATTTTGTTAATTATTGTGTTCTACACGTGACCATTTATTCCGCTGCGTACTCGTGTTAATTTAATTGTTAATTAGATCATAAAACCCAACAATATGTAGTATAGATTTTGAGCAACTAGCAACTGATAAATAGACTTAATCTAACATGGTAGGCTAAAGTGTAAAGGTGTAACAAAACAAATAGTTGGTGTTATCCTAAATGATTGGCTCTACAGGTTTTTCTAGGGGTATATTACTCTTAAAATAAGAGTAAACAAAGGGTTTATATGGGGGTTAACTAACTAGTGTAGTTAGTTAATAAAACAACATATAAAGGCTTTTTGGGTGTAATCCTAGAAATTTACCAATTTAAACAAGTTACTCCATCTAAATCCATAGTACTCATTATTGTGGTCTCGAATAGATATACTAAGCCAAGTTCTAAAGCCTACAACATCACCGGCACACTTATATTTTTTATAGGATTTGGGTAAACATTTGAAAATGGATAAGGCTGAATCCTCACAATATCCAATAAGGTCTATGTGTGCAGGTTATGTAACTAGTAATTTTACAAAAGTATTCTTGAAATTTTTTAAATTTTGAGCATAATTTAAGCATTTTAATGTGAAAAATAGGACAAGTAACGTTCTAATTCCTATTCCCCCACTTAAATTATACAACGCCCTCGTTGTATAGATAAAACATTAAAAACGGGAAATTAAAAGAATTAGAATGAGAAACTCCCCTGATGTTTTGCTCTGTAGATTCTCCAAGTTGAGTTTATGAGCAAGAATGTGTATTGTAAATGCGTCTGAATACTAGCATGACTACAACACACATAGGATTCCAGATGATTGATACTTCACCTACTTTTTCGATTTCTTTTCCAGTGAGGTCATATGCAAAATATAGAAAAAACTTGCAAAATCTTATCTCGGGTATCCTACTATTAATAAAATAATAAAAAACCTATACATGTATTCAATACGCCGTATCCTAAAACCAAGATACGCCACATAGAAAGGCCTGTAAAAAGTATCTATACGGGTCAGTCTGCCAAATATGCCGTATCATGTGCATGAATACGCCGTATAGACATATCTGACAATAAGGTTTTAAATGCAAAAAAATAAAGGACTGATAACGTCCAGACATTCAATACGCCGTATGGTATGGAGCGGATACGCCGTATTGATGTCTGGGGAGATAGACTCGATAAAAATAAATAAAAACTGTCCGGGTTGTCTCCCGGGAAGCACTTTTCTTTCAGCTAGTCTTTAAGTTAGACTTTTTCTTCAGCTTTTTTTCATACTATTTAACACTCATCTTCCCATGCTTTCATTCTTGTGATGGATATGGTGCTTGAGTCCGTAATCAATCATTAAGCTATGTTGCTGAACTTACTGCCAGGCTTGATTCTATCATACATAAACAAAATCATCATATCATAATATATATACATCAAAGGATAACCTGTTTAAGTTTAGATACATCATGATATAAATGTATAAAAGATAGCGACAAAAAGTAAGGGATAGGGAAGTCAAGGGTCTGGCTGCTGAGGTGCTGAGGTGCGGGCGTCATTAGTTCTACGCCTGGTATGCCTCACATACGGGATCTGACAATCTGAATAGCTCATGTACCTGACCCCATCTTGATCCATCATCCGTGAAAGTCTAGTAACCGTCCATGTAGTGAATCGAGAGAAATCATGGGCCATATTGTCTAATACCTCTCTCTTTTCGCCCAATGCCCCTCCCAAACCATGGACATCCTCCTCTAACCTACTTAACCTCTGTGCTATAGTCCTAGCTGCAAGTGGTGGATGAGGTGCCTGTACGGGTGCTAAAATAGCCAGAGCACGCTCATCAACTACATGAGCATCCTCATTAACTACAGGAGCACCCTCAGTGACCTCAGGGGCACCAGTCGCAGCATTAGGTTACCTCTCTTGTCCCGAGGCTACCCAAGCCCAAGTATCATCAAGCTCCTCACAAATATGCAGCCTCACTGACTCAGCCATATCAATCACAAGGAGGTCTTGAACGATCATCATTAATCCCTAGCGTCCCTCCTTAGTAAGCAGCCCAAAATACTCAGCCAGACGAGCAGCAAACTGTCCTCCATATATCATCGCCCCGCGCTTCCTCCATGAAGCAAACATCCTCAAATACCTAGCCAAAGATAAGGGATGTTGACTGAACCAACATGCACCCCCTTAGGTAAAATAAATCAGTCACGATCACCTTTTCAGGTGCATAAATCCTCCTAGCAATGTTGCATGCAATTAACCTGTAGCACAGCCTAAGCATCGGATCTCTGATCGAAGTATAAGACAGGGCTATTATAACACCCCGTGTTTTCAAGTCATTGACAACGTTGATAAATCTACTATTTATTTTTAGTGTTATACGCATTTGCTTGTAATTTCATGTATTAAGTAAAATCACGTAAGCTAAAAATTTGCGTTCAATGTAAACGGGCACCAAACAATTAAACGTTTACATCAATCAAGTATTACATAATTATTTTGAGAATAATTATGGTCTTTGTTTATGTTATTTTTATCGGTTACATAAATTCGTTACGTTTCGCGATAAAGTACGTTTATGCATACCCGGAACCACCACAATTAATCTACGCTTCAACAAATGCCTATTATTATTTCCAATGATCAAAAAGTTTATAAACTTTACGCATGGTCTTATATTTGTGGCGTCCTACGTATATAAATCAAACCAAGACTTATACAATTTCAAAATTTTACACTTTAAATAAAAGCTACATATTGCATTTTTATAAAAGTGCAAGTATACTTCTTTTTTTCCATCAAAATAATAGCTAGTAACTTTATCCCTAGATTTCATGGGATGACATACATTTGAGGGAACCAAAGGACCATTCATTAATCACTAAGACCATGTACAATATGTAGTTAGTAAGACCTAGCTCATGCATAGTGAATTTGACCACTTTTCCCCTAAAAATCCTCAATGTGCCCCCCCCCCTAGACCATTTGGTCTTTGGTCTTTGCTTTGACTAGTACTTGACCCCTTTAATATATATAACACTAGTATATACTTCCTTCTTTCATCAACACTTAGAAAAATCAAAACAAAACTCCCTTCCCACCCTTGAGAAGCCCACGGCTCAAAACCCCTCAATTAAACAAACCATACAAAATTTTCTACAACCTATACACACATACACACATCATTCCTAAGATATTCTAAGATGTTTCCAAGCATTGGCTAACCATTTACAAGTGTGGAAGCAAGAAAGGAAAGCTAGGGTTTTATATGGAAAACTAGGGTTTTCTTGGTTGCTAGCTTTGGTTTTAAGTCTAAGCAAGGGTTTAGCTCTTATTTCTCAACATCATCATTCATCACTAAGGTTACCTAAAACCTTTATCTTTTCATTTTCATGATTTTATATGCATATGATGTTTTATATAGAAAAATCACCATTTAAGACTTTTTAACATGTAAAAAGGATTTTTACTTATAATTATGGATTTGTTCACTTTTAAACATGTTATGATGTTAATGAGATCATGTTAAAATGGATGTAAAAGGATTGTACCATGTTGTTTTGGTGTAAAAATGGATAAATACAAATTAGGGTTTATAAAGGTTTCTTAATATGTTTCAAGTAAAAGTAATGCAAATGACATGTTAATCTTGTTTATGGACTTTTAGTCATGTTATATGGACACTAAAATAAGGTTATAAATGGAAGTAAAAGTGATGAACAACCTTGGGTTAAGCTTTAAAAAATGTTAATGAAAGTATTAGGGTTTTTAATGATTTACATGAAAAGCACAAGTAAATGTGAAAATAATCAAGCTTGATAAACTTGTTAATCTTGATATTTTGACATATGAGTACAATGAATGGTCTAAAGGGACTTTATGGGGGGGTAGTAGGACATATAATATATATATAATATATAAAGTAATAAAAGACTATATGGTAAGAAAATAATAGCAATTGTGAAAGTTATAGAAACAAAGTTTACATATGGAATCAAGAAAGACATCCTAACTTTCTGTTTTAATTCGACATACAACCTGTCCACTTTATATTTTTATAAAATAGTAGGGGGGTGGTTTTTCCCCTGACGAATACAAAAGGCTAAGAAACTTGAAAAACGGATAAATAACGAAAAAGTTACGGTAAAAACAAATTATACGATAAATAAACGGATTTATAAAAGAATTTTTATAAAACAATTTATAAAAATTATATAAAACAACAAGTTTAGTATTTTTAACAGATTACACATATTTTTAGGATTTCAAATTGATAAGAAACGAATATTTTCAATTAATAACGAATGAGTTATGAATTTCGCGAGTTTACGACAATTAATACTTTTATAAAACTATTTTTATAAAAGTTACTATATTCTATGACAAAAAATTTATTTATAAACCTCATAAATTAAAAAAAAATGGTGTGTGTTAAAATCATTAATTAACTTTCAATTACGAGAACGTGCTCGAAAGAATCGCTAAAAACGGAGCTATAACGAATAAAATACGACGTTTACGGGTTTTACGATAACTAAAACTATAAAAATAACTTTATAACTGGTGTGAACAGTAAAAAGTACTGTTCATCAGAGGATCAAAAATATGAAAATGTCAAATTATGATAACTCGTCCTAATACGAAAGCGTGGGCATAAGAAACGTCAAAATCGGGCTTAAAACGCGAAAGTTACGCCAGTTTTACTACAACGGTAATTATAAACGTTTTAACTTATTAAACACAATTTTTTCAAAACAATTAGATGGTGATTAGCTATATAGAATTATGCATGGTAGTAATTACCCAATATGATTAGTACTTATACGACCTTAATTTAAATAGGTTGCATCTGACGATTTGCGTGGCGCATTATCTGTGATATACTTGATATTCGCTCACTAAAGGTGAGTTCATAGCCCCACGTTTTACATGCTTTTGTTTTACAAAGTTTTTGGGGTGAGAAACATGCAATGTTTTACAACTGGACACAAGTGGATACTTTTACATTATGATTACGTGTTGCCTAAGTTGCGATAACCCTAGTTGAGCCCATTATCATGAACTGTCAGTTACTGGACTATGAGCGCGAATGTTATAAATAGATCTATTGGGATTGACATCCCCGTTCGGGTGATTAGCTATCACCGGGCAAATGAACGTATACCATATCGAACATAGGATGTTGCGGGTTAGAACGATCATTACGGGCAATGTTAGTGCATTATATGGTATTCATTTTATGTCGAGCTTTCAGTGACATGAGTTAGGGCAACGTAATTACATTTATATGATGTTTTGCATCTGTTTCATTATCAACACTTGTGGGAAATCTTGTGGGTCCTACAATAACGATTTATTCAAACCTATGAATTCACCAACATTTATTATTGACGTTTTAAGCAATGTTTTTAGGGATCAGTAAGCACTAGGTGCAAAGATTACATTGGAGGATTTTGATTTGGATATCACGCATTAAAGATTTTGTCGCATTACATTTTGTATAACTGTTATGGGCTAGAAATCTTTGTATTTTGAACAAGTGGACAAGTGAAGCTTCGGCTTATGTAACAAATACTTTGTTAAATCCAATGTATCAGTTTTAAACGACTTTTTGGTCGTTCTATATACATCTTGTGTTATTGATCTATGAAGTAACACGCCTCGGACCCTTATTCCGCTGCGACCCAATTTGGGGGTGTTACAGATTGGTATCAAGAGCCAAGGTTATAGAGAACCAGGTAAAAATTTTTTGCTAGACTATAACCGTTTTCAAACATCGAATTCATACAAAGGGGTTTTACACGAGACATACATATGTGCATACATTCATGCATATACTACTTGTTGCATTAGTTGGTTGGACTAGATGCATTCATATTTTATATACATGTTATGATATAAATGTATATTACTATAAGAATCTTATATTAAATACTAATATAAGCAACTTGAATTTTCAGATTCAGTCATGTCAGATTCGGATGAATCGGGGATTACATACACGGAGGTTTCCAGCCCATTTGAGGATTTATCAGACATAGGATCACTGAGAGCCTATGATCACGAGTACTTGGAGCTGCCTGGGATGCCAGAGAACCCATACTTGGAGGTCGCTCTTCAGGCCCCACCCTCTCCAGATTACGTGCCTGGCCCTGAGGAGCCAAAGCAGGCACCACCTTCCCCAGATTATGTTCCAGGCCCAGAGCATACTGATGATGAGATTGTTACTGAGGATCAGCCAGGTGCTGAGGATGCCTCACCCACTACTCAGTCACTTGACTATGTCCTGGAGTCTGATCCTGAGGCAGACCCGGAGGAGGATGACGATGAGGACCCCGAGGAGGATCCTGTCGATTATCCTACCGATGGAGGAGATGACGACGGATGATGACATGGACATCGAGGCCGATGATGATGAGGAAGAGGAGGAGCACCTAGCTCCTGTCGACTCTGTAGTTGTTACTTTACCAGCTACTGATCAGGCCCCATCTGCGGAGGAGACAGAGCCGTTCGAGACTGATGAGTCTGCGGCCACACCACCACCACACCCTGCATATCGTGTGACAGCTAGGATTTCTATTCCAGCTCCAGTACCTACACCAGTATGGTCTGATGCAGAGGTTGCTAGACTTCTCGCTATATCTACTCCACCATCATCACCACTCTCCCCATGGTCTTCACCACTTCCCCAGATACCTTCTTCATCACTACCACTATCACCACCCTCACCTGTGTTATCACCAGCACCACCTCCTAGCCCCATTCGTTCATTGGGCTATCGAGCTGCTATGATTCGGATGAGAGCTGAGGCCGCATCTACTTCCTATTCTCTACCATTACCACCACCCTTCATACTCTCCCCCACCAGACCAGATGCACCATTATTAGGGATACCACCACCTGTGCCCATATCAGTTCCTACTTCATCACCACCATTGCTACTACCCTCTGCTAGTCGTAGGGAGGACAGACCCGAGGTTACCTTACCACCTCGGAAGAGGTTAGGTATTGCTCTTGGTCCTGGATACGAGGTTGGAGAGAGCTTATCTGTTGCTGCTGCTAGACCGGATGGAGGTCTTAGAGCAGACTATGGCTTTGTAGCTACTATAGATAGGGAGATCAGGCGTGATCCGGAGAGAGAGATTAGATATGGGATCACCAACTCGTGGGAAGAGATAGTTGAGACCCTTCAGGGGGCACCAGTTAGTACTGACATGGAGTTGGGTCGACATATGACAACATTTGAGACTAGTGTTAGGCAGGACACAGATGAGGTTTATACGAGGTTAAACGATGAGCAGAGTCAGAGACAGTATTGGCTGGTCAGCTCAATATGTTGTTTAGAGACAGACAAGCACATGCATATACATGTCATCAGATGGAGACAGAGGCTAGATTATCCCGAGAGGCTTGGAGGCGATCGATGGATGCGAGTGATCTTGCCCGCGGAGAGGTTATGTCACTGCGCACTACCGTACTAGGTCAGATGTCAAAGATCAGAGAGTTGCATGATGCAGATCGCAAGAGACAGGCTGTGACTTCAGATGTCACACCCCGCCAAGGCGGAAACGCGAGGCGTAAACAAGAATAGATATCATCACAACACATGGTGTCTATATTGAGAATACTAAAATGCATACAATAAAGTAAAGTTTAGACACAAAGTGTCATAACAATACCTATAACTAACTAAAACATAAAAGGCGTCTTTATTGATGAAAAAGAGGTCTCGTCAATAAATGACATGCAAAAACATAATCCAAATAATTCATGCAAACGCATTTATTCAAACAGAAAGCATAAATAACTCCACGCATCCTACGGTCTCTTCTAGCCACTTCGCTCTATCTTAAAACCATTAAGCTCACCTAAAAATGATGCTTAAAAACGTCAACACAATGGTTGGTGAGAGTCATAGGTTTAAGACTCACATTATAAACCTTTCAAACCAATTACTGTGATTATCAAAACAATATAGGATAATTATGCAACATATGAACTTATGCTAACATGCAATCCACATACTAGGTAGAAATGTTACCCCCGATCCATTTCAAAAACTGGGTAGGAACGTTACCCCCGATCCCATTTCAACAACTGGGTAGGAACGTTACCCCCGATCCCATTTCAACAACTGGGTAGGAACGTTACCCCCGATCCCATTTCAACAACTCGGTAGGAACGTTACCCCCGATCCCATATGTCACTTACGCACCTAAAAGTCTACCAGCTGAAGCTTATACTTAGGTCTGGACCAACAAAACTGGGTAGGCATACCCCTCCGATCCCAATTCACTATTATTGAGTAGGCGTACTCCCCGATCCCAAATCAATAACACTTGACATGTCAATATAGAACATGCAAGTAAACCACATTCAACATGCAACAATAAGTCATATAGCAATCACATAATGTCCACATGAAAGCAAAACACATAATCACAGCAATTCAAAACATTTAACATCATTTCCATCCCAATGTAAAAACATTTAAAAGTGGACCTATGAAACTCACCTGATGCTTAGCTTCCAAAAAGGATCCAACAAAACTTCACAAAACTTCACGAACAATCTAAACAATTAAACACATTATAAGCTACCATCAATTAGGCATTCAAACCAATATGATGTAACCTCAACAATGATGGATATCTAAGCTATCTACTACTGTTCTCTACTTGTTTTAAGCCTTTTCCAACTCCCACACATACCCTTTACCCTTCAATGTTACGTTTTAAACTTTCTGGTTTTATGCAGAATTTTACTCTGACTTGCACGCCTTAAAAGCACTACTTAAACACTCCCATAATTCAAACCAAAATTCATCATGCTACATATATGTCCTATGAACCTCTCATATCTCTCCCAAAGTTATTACCCTTTTACAAATACCCTTAGAAATTCCTTAATCCAATATGTCCAGAATTCGTCTAGAATCTGACCTTCTAAAAGTATGACATTGGTTAACCA
This sequence comes from Tanacetum coccineum, assembly GCA_026074375.1. Taxonomy (NCBI): domain Eukaryota; kingdom Viridiplantae; phylum Streptophyta; class Magnoliopsida; order Asterales; family Asteraceae; genus Tanacetum; species Tanacetum coccineum. The sequence continues at coordinate 33,553 of BQNB010068783.1, forward strand.
ACTTAGACCTTACTATGGACTTAGCCAAAATTCCGAGAACACACACAATATATGAACTAACTTCCACGTAACTTAGAGCCTCTAACTCAGTTTCTAAGTATTTTTATAAAAATCAAAACCAAAACTGAAATTCGTCACTGTTTTACACACTGATTTTGTAATGACCATTTGACCCAC
>BQNB010068784.1:0-29407 GCA_026074375.1 Tanacetum coccineum
ACTATTTTAGTCAACATAACTTGCAAATCATAATTTGGTCACAAATTTGTTTAAATCGTAGGTCCACTAGTTTTCACCCATTGGGCCCAAAAGCCCAATGTTAGCCTGAAAATATTAGTTAAGTCATGTCTTGCACAAGTTTAAAAATCCAAATTAAGTCCATTTGTCAAGTTCAAGTCCATTATGTTTTAGAATGTGTTCTATTAGTTATTGGGCCTTATGGCCCAAAGAGTTTTATAGTTAGCCCGATAGTATGAAAAGCAAAAGAACCAAAGATAAGCTTGAAATAGGTCCATATGCTCGAAACCTTTTTAGTTTTCAAATAAGCTACTAATAAGTTAGGGTATTAAACCCAAAAATCAATAAGCTATAGCGAATAAGGCAAATAAGCTGAAGTTTATTTTCTTATTGGGTCGTGGCTTTAACAAGCCCAAAACCAAGAAAATATAAGCCTGCGTAGATATATAAGCATGATAACCAAATAAGTTATGAAATAAGCCGAGCTATAAGCCTAAGATTTGGAACAAGGCCAATAAGCACCAAAATAAGCCATGACTTATTTGGTAGTTATTGGGCTGAGAGTCCAATGAGTCTAATAAGCCCAAAGAAACTAGAAATAAGCCCGAAGTACTTTAATAAGTTTATAAATTGCATAAGTTATGAAATAAGACACGAAATAAGCACTCGAATTGAGCCAAACTGAAATAAGCCAAATAAAAAAATCCATATTCGATGACTATTGGGCTGAGACCCAATATAAGCCCAAGACACTTGAATAAGCCCTCGGAGAGCTTATTTTTAAGCCAAATACAAAAATAAGCACTTGACTCTAGATGTTATTTTACCACCACAACCATAGTATTTAAATGACACTTTTCTTTTTCTTCCCCTTTTCCAAATTCAAAACCAAACGCACCTTTTTTAGACATTTTATAAATTTTCAAAGTTTAGTTTTTAACAAACGCCCTGTACAACCATCATTAGTACATCATTAAGCTATCAAAAGTACAAGAATATGAGAATTTCAAAGACTTACAAAAAGAGGGTTTCGAATGAGGATTTGGACTCGAACAAACAACCCAAACGTTATTTTTAATATACCAAGACTATTAGAATTTTAACCCTTGTGTTTTCTTTTTTCCTTGATCTTGATCAAACTTTAAAAAATGTGAAGTTTTATGTATGTGTTTACTCGGACATAGGCAAGAGGGAAAGAAAGGGAGAGGATTTTTGTTGCTTGATGTATTAAAATGCATGAATGTGTGTGAGTTTTTGAAAGATATAAGACAAAACAAGGACACTAGGTGTCCCCTCGATGCTTGGCACCTTGTCTCCCTTGGGTTCGGTTAGTACAAGGGTGGGAAGGGATCCTATCCCTTTTGTCTTATGTCAGGATTGATACCGTGACTAGTCTGAATTTAACTCGAAACCCGTGTGTTTTAAAAATAGAGTTTACGTTACAAAACGCGTTTAGATATTTTAGTATCGACAAGGAAGTTGATTTAAAGTCATTGTTTTCTTTTATTGTGTTAGACTTGATTTAGATTTCACGTTGTTATCCGTCTTTCGTTAGTTCCAAGCGTAACCCGTTGATTTACGTTTTATGCAAACGTCCTTTGGATATATGAAATAACTTATCAACATAAGTTTATTAAAACGACCCTAAGTCTATAGACACGATCTAGCTTAATTGTCGTGCTGGTATACGTTGATGTCGTTTTTCGCTGAGCGCGAGAAAACTTCCCAGCGAATGACCAAATGATATCATATACACTTTGATAATAGTGATTTGAATCAAAAGTAACCCATTGATATAGAAATATGATATTTGACAGTCGGTTAAACCATAACTGCTTTACGTATAAGAAGTCAACAAAAGTCAACTTATGAGTTTTCTTATAGAAAATTAATGAAATCGATGTACATAGATATACAGTCATAGTATTTTAAATACTAAGACCTAGAAAAGATTACTAGTTATCACTGTCTAACCCCTTTAAAAGAATTTTGCCCTGAAATTCAACTTGAGTTACCAGGTATTGTGGCATAGATGTTTAACACTATGTACTGACTTTCCTTGTTTGCTTAATTTTTCCCAAAAGGAGGTTTCCATTGGTTTCTCTGAGGACTTAGTTTCTAAATATTGGCTTGAATATCCGTTAGGAGTGATAAAGGTTTTCACCAAAAGGCGTAGTGGATTTCCTATTATTTTACAGTTCATCAGTTATCCTGAGATTCTGAATGCGAGATTTTGGTCTGGTGTTCAAATGTGATCCGGTTCGCATCGCGACCATGAGATGTTCTAAGGAAATCTTACGATGTTTTGCTCTCAAGCGTCCTATTGGTTCTTATTAGGTCTATAGGAGATATGTGTCTAACACGTCACCACCTTAAATTTAATGAACTTATAAGTTACTCTGTTTGTCACCATTGTATGTTTCATTTATCATGGCATGCCTAAATGCCTTTTGATCTAGTAATTTGGTTACTTTCACTTAGTCATATAGCGTTGGTCAAGTTGAAAACTTATCATTGTTAGTAAGGTTGTAGATCTTAAAGAAAGTTTCTCTTTTGAATAGTTAAGAGTTCAAATCACTTATGTTTTCCTATTTTTGATTCCTATACAGATCTTAAGGGGTTTCCTTTGTTTTAGATGTGGTAACAAGATCAAGTTGTCGTCCATGACTTATCTTAGATATGTCAGTCCAATTCCTAAATAGCCAAAATGAAGAAAAGTGAAAATGAGTGTAAGACGGGTGATAGACGAGTAAAATCATGACAAATAATGAAATGGAAAGAATTGCCAACGGCTATTGATTCATAAGTTTCATAATTTTCATACATAATTTCCTACCACTAGAGAAAAGAACTACGACATCAAATTGAGTCTACTGCTGACTGAAGCTACTCAGTTCAGACCTACCACTAACTGAAGCTACTCAGTTTAGTGAAGTACATCAAACCTACTATGCTAGTCTAACCTACTCCTCTAGACGGTCCATCCTCCACTCAAGTGCGGCTACGCGATCCCTCAACTCCTGCATCTTAAGCTGATTCGCAGCGTGCTGCATCCTTAAAGCATGTATCTCCCTCTAATCCTCATACCTAGTCTGCTACAGAGCTGCTCTCTCAGCATCTGTCTATCCTACCTAGGCTTCAAGGGCCAAAACTAGTCGCCATAAGGCACCGAAAGTAATAGTAGCCTACTCCTGCCCCTATTCTAGGCTCCTAAGCCTGAAATGCTAAGAATAAATCTCCTCTCTGACTGCTCCTGATCTAGTAAAGTCTTAACCATATCCCTCAAAAAGGGTAGGTGGAAATGCATCTAGACGCTCAATGTGGTCATGAAGTATACTCCCGTAAAGAAAGTTGTGCTCCTATCTCTAAAATGTCACCTTCACCTACTGCTGTTGCGGGTACTGGTGAAGCTATAGGTGTAGGAATGGTCAAGGATGCTGGTGAAATAAGTAAGGAACCGGATGACCACTCAGGTGATGCTCGAGTCTGAACTGGTGCACGGAGTAGAGGCATGACGTACTTAATGTTTGTGTAAACTATACCATCCATGGGGTCCTCCCATGTGGTATGGACAGGTAACCTAGGTGTGGTAGTCTCATCTGTGGTCTGGTGAACTAGTACGAATCTGGAACTCTGTCTTACCTCATATGTACTATATGATGTACCCTCTGCTAGCTCTAAGGCACGACGTCTAGCCGCCCCGTATCCTAAACCCAAAGGCTCATCCATGGTTGTATCCTCAACCGAGACTGCCTGCTGCTGCTGATCCTCAGATGCAGCCTCCTTACTCTTTGAGCTGGGACCCTCATCCTCCTACTTCTCTCTCTCAGTCTTTGACTCAGTATCCTCTACCTCGGTATCCTATATAGGCTCGAAAGTACCCTGATACCTCTTTTGTAAAAGAAGGGTTGGAGATGGTGTTGGTGATGAAGATAGTGAAGGGGTCTCGTAAGAGGATATGTACCTCTTATAGAATGATGATGGTGATAGTGTCATCTTGTCACTCTGGCTGAGATACCAGGTGACAAGGTGGGCTACGTACGCATGGCCATACGTGTAATACTACGGTAGAAGAAAGCTCAAGAAGGTGCAAAGGTGGGTGATGTCTGTGTAAGTGGGTGATCAGGGAATAATGGTAAAGTAGAGGATGATGGTGAAATAATGGAGTGTGGTAAAGCAATCCTAGTCTCAGATGCCTCTATGGGCTTTGACTCCTCGTCTGAGTGAGGGGTAGCAGGTGTGTAGTTAGGTGAAGGAATATGTGTTGATGTAATGGGTAGTGACTAGAGCTCCTCGGTCTCTATGGGATCCTCAAAAGGTTCAGACTTAGTGTCTGTAATGGTGGATTGTCTCACTAACATGTATGGTCATCATGAAATGGGGTGGGTACTAGGAGCTTTGGACTCCTTCCGTAAGTGAAATAGTCTTTGTGTCAGTGTGGGGTTGCGGAAGACATGACCTGTGATAACACGGTAGGTGTATAAGTAATCTTATAAATAGATTAATCAAAATTATCCACATAGATCTACTTACATATAGTAATCAGTAGGAAATTAGAGCTCAATTACTTATAGCAATATGATAGACGCGCCAAGCAAACATGAAATGTAAGCATGAGCAATGATGACTAGGTAATAAAAATAAGGCAAGCATTCAAGGCATCATGTAATGCAATCAAGGCAACATACAAGTCAATAGGCAATCAACTATGATTCAGGCATTCACAATCATGATAAATTTCATGTAAGAGTATGAAGTGAAAGTACATGTATGCAACATGTACGTTTATGGCCTAGTCATTTTTAGGTGATCTTAGAATTTTATGCCCCCCTCTAACATAACCTAAGGACATTACCCCCATCATTTCAAAATCCTTTATAAATTAGGCATAGTTGATCAGGCTATGCGTATTTTAGGAAAACTATGAAAGGCTCAGGCTAGTCAACTTTTATCAGGTTTGATGTTTTATGAAAACTTTAGTTGGTTATAGTTGCGTTTTTCATTTAGAAAAGCGGGCATTCTCTATAACCTTGGCTCTGGATAACAATCTGTCACACCCCGCTAAGAGCGGAAACACGAGATGTGACGTTATGATTTACATCGCACAAGATACAAGATATACCATATAAGATTTACATGAAATTTATGTTTACACTGTTTTGGTATAAAAATCTTAACAAACGAAAACTCTTGTCCTTTAGAAATCATCCCGGTAGTGTAGATCTTTGATTTTCAATACCTTCAGTTAATAACTGTTGATCACACTTGAAAATGATACTCGAAAGGTCAACATAAAGTTGGTGAGCTCATAGGTTTAGATGTAAACCTAGTTGTTGTGCTATAGTTTAAGTTGTGGACAAATGTGCAATATGAAAGCAGAATGCATGCAATAGATTTAGATTCTACATAGCAACCCATGCTACCATAGTGTTTCAAGTGATCATAGCATTTCAAATAGATTCATAGAATTCCAAATAGATTTATAGCATTTCAATGATACCAAACATTTGTAAATGGTCTGAGCTCTTATTGTCCTCCGCATCTAGGGCCTACCAGCTGGAGCTAACATAGGTCGGCAAATTGTCCTTTCATAGAAGTTCACATAGAACTCATGCACAACATGATTAGTTACACAGAACTTGTTCAAATAGTCCTCATGTCATTCACATAGCAATCATAGGCACATAGCATTGTCCAAAAAGTGTTAATTTGTTTTACATAGTGATAAAAATGTATAAAATAGACTTGAGTATCATTTCCCCCCAACGGAAAATAGTTTGAAAAATAGGGCTATAAGAACTCACCTCAAATAAGATGATAGTAGCTAAACTAGATGATCTCTAACTAAACACGCAACGATACCCGGCCGAGACCTAATAATAAGTTCGTCTTAGTGCTATGTTTTATAAAGATGAATCATTACACAAGTGTTCATATTAAAGTTTATGAAAGTGTTCACATACTTGTTATAGAAGATTTTGTATCATGGTTGCATGGTAATTAAGTAGTTTGTCTCGATGCACTTGGGTCAAAGTGCGATACTAACACGTAGTGTTCAAGAATAGAACTAAAATTCCAAGATGGAATGGAATGTTTAAGATATTGGAGACGACTTCGGCGAGAAGTAGTTAAAAAGAGTAACGACAACAAAGACATGAGATGATTAGAAGATACAAAGATGTACACGAAATATGAGTTTAGGGATTAAGGAATTAAGAACTTAGATAATTAAGAATTATAGAACTAAGTATTCAAAATAAATTAGAAATTAAGAAATAAAGAATAAATATCAAAATCAGGAATTTATACATGCTTCGGCATTTTTATCCCATTATCCCAAGTTATTTTGATAAGAAATCATTGATGTAAGTATTATCAATGTTTTAGGCACATAAAACATATGTTAGGAGTTTTTCATAAAAATCCTGTTTTTCGTCTTTAATCGGGCATTAAAATAACAATATTTTATTATTTTGTCTTCTTCTCGAGTTTATGAATCTGATTCGTGTTATGAGTATAAGTATAAATTTTGGTTTATTTATTATGTTTCAAGTATAACCGTCCATAAATTATGAATATGGTAATTAATAAAACAATGATTTCGTCTTTTTGTTGAATCATAAAAAAATGAGTTTTTCCAAGATATTTTCTAAGTGTAAGGTATTTTATAAAATTTCGGTATGACCCGTTTGTTTGTAAAAGTTTCTCAAGGTTTTCAAACCTTATTTTCCAACACTTTGCTTCGAAAAATCAAATCCTGACAAAATGCCAAAATCCAAGTTTACGTGACGTTTTGTCAAATTATACTTTTTAAAGGACTATTTTAGTCAACATAACTTGCAAATCATAATTTGGTCACAAATCCGTTTAAATCGAGTAGGTCCACTAGTTTTCACCCATTGGGCCCAAAAGCCCAATGTTAGCCCGAAAATATTAGTTAAGTCATGTCTTGCACAAGTTTAAAAATCTAAATTAAGTCCACTTGTCAAGTTCAATTCCATTATGTTTTAGAACATGTTCTATTAGTTATTGAGCCTTATGACCCATTAAGATTTAGCCCGATAGTATGAAAAGCAAAAGTATTTATACCTTATTGGGCTTTTCGTCCCAATAAGCCTTTATGAATATTTTATAACCCAATAAGCCCAAAAAATAGTTCAATAAACGTATTGATAAAATAATTAAGCTCTTCGTTTGACAGAAAAGCTAGACCAAAAAGGTAGAAAATAAGCCGTAGCTTATTTTCCTTATTGGGTCGAAGATCAAATAAGGCCAATAAGCCAAAACCAACTAGAATATTAAGTTCATAAGCCCGAATAAGAAACTAATCCTTTTAGGAACAAAGATAAGCTATGATGTAAGTAGAAAATATAAACCGAAACCAATAAGCCAAGGAATAAGCCGTAACTTATTCCTCTTATAGGGTCGTGAGCCCAATAAGCTTAAAAGAACCAAAAATAAGCTCAAAATAGGCCATATGCTTGAAACCTTTTTGTTTTCAAATAAGCTACTAATAAGTTAGGGTATTAAACTCAAAAATCAATAATCTATAGCGAATCAGTCAAATAAGCCAAAGCTTATTTCCTTATTGGGTCGTGGCTTTAACAAGCCCAAAACCAAGATAATATAAGCCCGCGTAGATATATAAGCTTGGCGGGAAAATAAGTTAGGAAATAAGCCGAGCTATAAGCCCAAGTTTTGGAACAAGGCCAATAAGCACCAAAATAAGCCACGGCTTATTTGGTAGTTATTGGGCCGAGAGCCCAATGAGTCTAATAAGCCTAAAGAAACTAGAAATAAGCCTGAAGTACTTTAATAAGTTTATAAATCGAATAAGTTATGAAATAAGACACAAAATAAGCACTAGAATTTTTCAGAACTCAAATAAGCAAAATAACAAAAACCTTATTTGTTGACTATTGGGCCAAGACCCAATATAAGCCCAAGACACTCGAATAAGCCCTTAGAGAGCTTATTTTTAAGCCAAATACCAAAATAAGCACTTGACCTAGATGTTAATTTACCACCACAACCATAGTATTTAAATGACACTTTTCTTGTTCTTCCTCTTTTCCAAATTCGAACCCAAATGCACCCTTTTTAGACATTTTATAAATTTTCAAAGTTTAGTTTTTAACAAACGCCTTGTACAACCATCATTAGTACATCATTAAGCTATTAAAAGTACAAGAATATGAAAATTTTAGAGACTTACAAAAGAGGGTTTCGAATGAGGATTTGGACTTGAACAAACAACCCAAACGTTGTTTTTAATACACCAAGACTATTAGAATATTAACCCTTGTATGTTCTTGTTTCCTTGATCTTGATCAAACTTAAAAAAAATATAAAGTTTTGTGTGTGTGCATACTCAGACGTGGGCAAGAGGGAGAGAAAAAGAGAGAATTTTTGTTGCTTGATGTATTGAAATGCATGAATGTGTGTTAGTTTTTGAAAGATATAAGACAAAACAAGGACACTAGGAGTCCCCTTGATGCTTAGCACCTTGTCTACCTTGGGGTCCGATTAGTACAAGGGTGGGAAGGGATCCTATCCCTTTTGTCTGGTGTCAAAATTGATACCGTGACTAGTTTGAATATAACTTGAAACCCGTGTGTTTTAAAATTAGAGTTTACGTTACAAAACACGTTTAGATATTTTAGTATCGACAAGGAAGTTGATTTAAAGTCATGTTTTCCTTTAATGTGTTGGACTTGATTTAGATTTCGCGTTGTTATCCGTCTTTCGTTAGTTCCAAGCGTAACCCGTAGATTTGTGTTTATGCAAACGTCCTTTAGATATATGAAATAACTTATCAACATAAGTTTATTAAAATGACCAAAAGTCTATAGACACGATTTAGCTTAACTGTCATGCCGATACGCGTTGATGCCATTTTTCGCTAAGTGCGGGAAAACTTCTCGACGGATGACCAAATGATATCGTAGACACTTAGATAATAGGGATTTGAATCAAATGTGACTCATTGATATAGAAATATGATATTTGATAGTCAGTTAAACCGTAATCGCTTTACGTATAAGAAGACAACAAAAGTCAACTTATGAGTTTTCTGATAGAAAATTGATGAAATCGATGTACGTAGATATAAAGTCATAGTATTATAAATACTAAAACCTAGAAAAGATTACCGGTTATCACACCTGCTATACCTAAGAATGTGCGAAATTCTGTTGGCGATTTAGGGGCTTCCAAATTCTTAACACTTTCCATCTTGATGGGGTCTACATGAATGCCATCACCATTAACCATAGGGCATGCTGACTTATAGTGATGAGTACCACCACACTCATAACATGCCCCATGAGCTGCTGTCGGGTTTTTGGCATTTAGTGGAGTCACCATCTTGGTCCTCGCCCTGCAATCCTTGGCAAAGTTCCCTAAACAGTTGTAGTTCGTACACATATGACAAGGCGTTTCGGGGACATGGTGAAAATTATAGTTTGTACATTTGGGTGTTGAACCCGTGTACTCCTTCCTAACAAGGTTGGTGATTATGGAAAATACCTTCTCAGTCCTAGCTCTCTTATTATCACCCTTAACATTCCCTTCCTTACTAGATTCTTTGCCATCTCCTCTTCTCTCACCACTCCTTTTTAAGGATCCATTCCTAACTGCCTCATCAGTTAGCACCCCAGCTTTTAGAATAGCATTCTGGATTATACGTGGCTCAGTTGCTGCCACCATCCTACGGATTTGTAGAGCATAGCCATAGATGTACCTTTCTATCCTTTTGGTCTCAGGGGTAACCAAATGAGGGACTAGCCTACCAAGCTCATGGAATCGGTCAGTGTACGCTGAATGACCAGCTCCGACCATGGCGTGGTTCCAGAACTCCGTTTCTAACTTCTGCATCTCGTTGCTTGGACAATACTCTTCCTTCATCAATGCCTTAAATCTTCCCAGGTCATGCCCACTGCGGCTTCCCGACCTCTAGTCTGGACCTTGGTGTTCCACCATGTCAGTGCCTTTTCGGTCAGTGAACCGGCAGTATACTTGACCTTCTGGTGGTCTCCACAACTACTGATATCATGTACAGCTTCCATTTTCTCGACCCAGCGAGTATAAGCTACCGCACCACCCTTACTATCAAACTCCTTCGGCTTGCATGCCACAAACTCCTTGTATGAACACCCACTCCGACTGTTGTTCAAGTTAACATTCCTATCCTCTTCATGGATGCTATCATCGGCGGCATTGTCATTTTGGCTTCCGTTGATCCCTTGATTGTTGATGTGATCACCTACTTGAGTGACGATAGTAAGAAATAAATCTTGCAATTTTTGAGCGATGACAATGGAAAAGTCGGGAACTTCATTGACACCTCCATTCGGTCTGTTACCTCGGCCACCTCCTCGACCACTTTTCTCGCTAGTTCGTCCACCACCTCTGCCCGTTTTCTCTCCAGTTCTTTCACCTCCTCTACCAGTCTGTCCACCCGTCCTTCCACCTTGTGTTGCGGCAGTTCGTCGGCCAGTATTACGTGTCGTCATCATCGGAGGCATTATCTACACGAGGGAGGATACATGTAACATTTGGTGGAGGGGAATTTCGTATATAGACGGCCCTAATATACTATTGTTTGAATCGCAGCCTAACGTGTCAACACCGTTTTGAGTCAACAAGATCACCAAGTACGCGTGGGTTGCGATGCATCTATAATTATGTTGGCTACCGTATTTATATATGCATCCTTTCCTAATTACACTCAGTATCAGGCTCACACATCCTAGTGATTGAATTAACTAAGACGATAGATGATAATTACACGCAGAAACAAGTATAAGCAGAATCGCGCACGTAGTTCCTATTATGCAAGTTATATGAAGGTTCCTAGGTTACAGTCTAGGCCAAACCACCTAGTTCTCTATAATCATTGGCTCTTATACCAATCTGTCACACCCCATATAAGGCGGAAACACAAGGCATGACAAATGGATTGATCATCATAACACATGGTGTCGATATAGAGAATACTAAGTACATACCAATAAAAGTGCTACGACGTCCTCTGACAATACGTGGATACTTGTGCCGTGACTAGTCGAATCACAACACATAGTCAGAATTATTACAAACCAATTCTAAAACTTGGAGTAACATAAGTCTAAAATGATCCAAATACATAACCATAAATGAAACTTTTAAATGCATTCTATCAAAGAAAGATCCACAAGGGATACCCTTAAGTCTGCTAAAGGCCTTCTAAACTTGACATCATTGAGCATAAACTTCACTTGAAAATGATACTCGAAAAGGTCAACATAAAGTTAGTGAGCTCGTAGGTTTAGAGTATAAACCTAGTTGCTGTGTCAGAATTTAAGTGGGAAAATAGTACAATATAATAGCATAGTGCAATTAGTATGAGTAGTTTTCCAATAGCAATCATGAAAAATCATGTCATCACATAGCATTTCAACTAGATCAACAAGTCAATAGTGACCCAAGCGATTATAGATTTCCGCACCTATCGCTTATCAGCTGGAGCTACACAGTCGGCTAAGTAGTTTGTATGAAGCAATTCAGACAGCATGTCTGAACATATATAGTAGTATCCACATACGCAATTATAGGCACATAGCATTGTCTAAAAGTATGAAAACTATTTAGAACAAAAGTAAAACAGTTTAAAAGAGGTTTGAGTATCATTTCCCCCCAAGGAAAATAGTTTAAAAGTGAGGCTACGAGATCTCACCTTAAACAATGATGAATGGTAGCTGACAAAAGGTGATTGGTTAGATGAAAGAAAATGATGATCAAACAACATAAGTACAACGGTGTGGTTTTGTCACGAACCTAACAATTAATTGTTTTCGACTTAGAAATATGTTTATAATGTATACTTAAAGTTAATGCATATGAGTTTTAAAAAACATTTTGTATAACTGTCTTTCCTATTATTGGTTGTGTGGTGGTTGACAAGTTTGACCCGAAGAAATACGTTAACGTATATAAATATATTAGATACTATATACTTATATTAATTAAAGAAAATAGGCAAGTAAAACAAATAAGAAGTGTAGTAATGTGCGATTAGACGATGTAAGCACAATAATATATGCCCTTTGGCAATTTACTCTCGGTACCCTAATTAACTATGATTAAGTGTTTGTACATTATAAGTATTCCACACTTTTTAAGGTACGAAGTAAATGAGAGAGTTGTTATAATTTATAAAATTATAGGTGTGTTTATATTTTTTGTCTTTTAGTCGATTATTAAAATAATAATATTTTATTATTTCATCTTTTTGTCGGATTTTTAAGAAAGTAAGTTTTTGTAAAAATATTTCAAAGTATAATATTTTTATAAAATTTTGGCATGACCCGTTTGTTTATAAACGCTTTCTTATAGGTCGATAGACCCTTTTTATTTTCATGACATCTTTTGTCCTCAGAGAATTGAATCAATTCTCCGGACAAAATGTCGTCTAAAACCTACATTTACGCTAGAGGTATGTTACATTTTTGGTCTTGTGGTTTGTAGTAGATTTCATTTTTGTCCAAAATCGCAAAAAAAGATCATTCTTGTATTTGGTCGGAATTTCAAGTTTCGTTTTCACTTTTGGTCTCTTTCGGTCCATTTCCAATGGTGTGAAATGTTCGAACCAAAAGAGAAAAAAAAACTTGAAATTCGGACCAAAAGTGAAATAACTTGAAAATTCGGACCAAAAGTGAAACGAAACTTGAAATTCGGACCAAAGCAAGATCTTTTTAAATTTTGGATCCTAAAAGTGAAATTGCTACTAATCACTTATGGACAAAATGTACTTAAACTCTTTACGCTATGTTTATATCCAAAAGACACATTTTAAACGAACTATTTATCAATTATCCTAAACTTTTATACAAAGTTTAAACTTGTGTAGTAAAATCGTGAGTCGAATTCCATTTTTAATGTTATATAGTTTACTTGTTTTTCACTTATTGGGCCATAAGTCCATTGTTAGTCTCAAAATCATTAGTTAGCTTTTGTCCATATAGGCCCAATATTATAGCTTACTAGTTAATCCAACTAAACGTGTTTAAATACCAATGATAATAATAAGTACTAAAATATCAAAGTCAAATAAGCAAAGTAGGTAAGTCAAACAAATAATAATGTTGTAGCCAAATGGAGACCAATTAATGAAGCCATAAGCCACGCGAGCTTAATGGGCTCATTTGTGGCTATCACAGATCCCCCAATGGGACCTCAGTACGACTCGCAATCCAACCTATGTAAATCGACAATTTTCGATTAAAAATAATAGCCACTATGAATAGTCGAAAAATGAAGCTGAATCGAAAATGCCTCAAAAAAATAAGTTGTATCGCTTGTTGGGCCTCTTATTGGCGCCGTTGGGCACGCATAAGCCCAATCAACACTTCCTAAATACGCAACAAACCAAAATAGGATGTTAATAAGCTATTATTAATAAGCATATACAAGCCACTTTTTTGGTATCAAAATAAGTTAGAACATAAGCCACAAAAATGAGCCGAGACCAAAATGGGTACAAATAAGCCGCGGCTTATTTGTCCCTTTTTGGGCCGAGACCTTATAAGCCCAAATAAGCTATAACGAGCTGAAAAATAAGCCGTTAAGATACAAAGCCTTTTTAGTCTTCAAAAATAAGCCACGAAATAAGCAATAAAAGTAGTACCGAAAGTTTAAATGACCAGAACAACTTTTCTTTTGTTTCATTTTGTTGTCGAAACTAAAATAAGCCCTAATAAGCACTCGTGTGCTTATTAATAAGCCGAATAAGCTATAAGCGCTTTTGACGAAAAGTTTTATTACACCAACACGACCATAATATTACAATGATACTTCCTTACGTTTCCTTTTTATTTCTAACGAACCAAAACACACCCTTTATTACTTGTGTATGACTTTTAGCTTTTCGTTTTACAAAAATAAGTGTACAACTAGTATTTATGCATCATTAGACTGTCAAAAGTACAAAGATTATTAAGAAATAGTGACTTACAAAATAGGGTTTTAGGAGGAGATTAAAGCTAACCAAACAACCCAAATGTTGTTTATTTACCCAAACGATCACTAGAATTAAACCCGAACGTATCTAAGCTTCAATATTCTTGAAAGAAGATAAAAAAATGTATTGTTTTTGTGTATGTGTTCGTCCGAACCAAGGAAGAAGAGGGAAAAGAGAGAGTGTTTTGATGTGTGTGTTTTTGGTGATGTTGTGTGTGTGTGTTTTGAAATGAAGATATGACAAAGTTTGTACATAACATGGACACTAAAATGGTGGTATGGTGTCTCCTAGGGGGGGCGGTCACAATATGGAACCTAGGAGAGTATCTTATTTTGATTTTTGTCTCTCGTTGGGATTGTGTAATGTTCTTGGTTTGTTAGTAAACGTAATCCGAAGGTTTAAACTTTTAAGTAGCGTTATAAATTAGTTTAGAAATCTTATAAATATCAAAAGAAATAAATTCACAATTATAATGTTTTAATTTAGTATAGACAATAATTTTTCATGCCGGGACGCGTTGTTTGACGTTTGAAGTTGATTGCGGGGTAAATCTCCCGGTAAGTGATCAAATATAGATGTAACAGCTCAAAAGAAATAATTCAAGCAACAAATGAACTATTGACTAAATAAATTATAGATTGACTACCGTTAGCACGGTAACTGATCTGACAGAAACAACCAAAGCCAATAAACCAAAGGACTATATAGAACATTATGAGTCTGGAAAATTGGCAAAGGTTACAATTACTTACTTGCTCTTCCTCCGGTCAAGTCCACACCTACAAACCACCTCCGCCACTATGACCACATCCTCCATTTCATCTTGCACGGTAGTATTTCTATTTATTATTAGTTTTAATTCCTTCAATTGGTGTGTCAGTTAATAAATCATATACTAATAAATTAGGTATTACGTAAAATTGCAACGAATAGACTTCAATAGGAACTAACAAAGTGGAAAATAAATCCTCCGTTTAATTTCACTCACCATGTCGTTAATAATCTCCAACTGTTATTCTTTCATTTCTCTTTTTTATTTAAATATGGGCAATTTCATATTTCTCTTCCTTTTACTTGGAAATTTAATATTTACCCAAACATGCATTAAAAACATTGTACATTATGCATTCAATGGTTGTATTTTGGGTATATATGAAATTGATCACAAAAAGTAGGGTGATATATAAAATTATTTCTATTTAAATAATTCGAATCAATACATCAGTTAGAAATTTATTAATCTAGGGTTTTATATTCTTAAAAAGATGGGTGATTGAAGTGATTAGAGCTTAAGGAACCATTTACGCTAATGACAAGTATCAGTTACAAGTCGATTTCCCCGGGAATTATCCTATGAAGCTCCTCCGGTTGACTTCGATAATCATTAATTTAGAGTCTTATTGATGTTGTGTTGTTTGGTAATGATTTTTTTATGGGATTGTGTAGGGGATCTTTTTGAACCCGGCACTGCTTCATCCTCATATTTATAGTAACAAGCAAACTTGTTTAGTCAAGGAACAATATGGCGCAACTTTTGAGTCGTAAACTAGAAGAAGATTGCATGTTGTTCATGTACAAGCTTAATGTGGAATTAAACAACGACTAATAGATGATACATCACCTCACATACATGAAAGTGTTCAATGGACGAATGTTAAACAATCGGTAGGATCGTAGGAATGATGTAAAAATGATCATATCAAGTGTTTATTTTTCTTCTGAAATGACATTTTCATATTTGAATAGTTTATTACAATCTATATGTTTTGAACAGTTGTTAATGGTTAGACATATTTACGTAGTGACTATATATTATTTTGTCATCCATGCCATTTTTTGCGTTTAGACTAAAAGTCAAAGTTACTTTATTCAATATCTAAAGATACACTTGCATTCTTAATTCCTTACCATTATATATTCTATTTAACAAACACTTGTGACATGATGTAGAAATCACGTAAACAAATTTGACTCGGGTTAAAAGTGATTGTATGTTACGAATTTTATTATCGTGAAAGATAAATAGTTTTGCAATACGTATACTTTTGTCTTCATATAATTCATGAGACCATTGTATAACTCACAATGTCTGAGGTATAATTGAGACCATTGTGCAACTCACAATGTCTTAAGAAATGCTCTGGTATTTATATAAATAACTCTTATATAAATAAACGTGCGATATACGCAAAAGATGTAAGCATATATATTACATATATGTATGTCACGTAAGCACTTAATGCAGCACGTAATGTAAGCACATAAGCAAGTAGCGTGTATGCACTTTGAAAATGTTTGATGTGATGCAATGTTTGTGAAAACGACTATAGTCTAGGGTAAAATATGCAACCTAGTTCTCTATAGCCAGTGCTCTGATACCAATCTGTAACACCCCCAAAAATATGACAACGCAGCGGAATACCACTTGGGGTGCTACTTCATAATACACAACGCTAGATACAAGAGAACGACCTTTAAATGTGTCGTTTGTAAAACAATCTCGTTGATTTTCTGAAATCAAAATAATAGTTGTCCCATAATTGCATCACAATGAAAAGCTTGAAAGCGACTCAACGAGATTTGATCATTTGTAGAAATCCCAATATGAAATCTCGTCAATTTAGACTCCAATGCACATTGAAAACCAAGTATTTAATTCACCTGAGAAAAACATGCTTAAAAGTGTCAACATTAAAGTTGGTGAGTTCATAGGTTTGTTTAAATATAAATGATAAACCAAAGGTTTCCAACATGTGTATGACCATTTAATTCCTTAAATGTCCTTCCAAAATATTTGTATGATTTTTAGAAATCAAACTGTTGTAAAGCCTGCATGATCGTTTCAAACCTTGTATGTTCCCCAAAATGTATGTATGAATATCACAATTCAAAAAGTTGTAAAATATGCATGACCATTTAAAATCCCCAAATAGTCACAAAGATATACGTATGAAGGTTGGACCGCGATTGTACCAGAGTATGCATGATAATTAAATATTATCACAAAATATTCCAAGTAAGTATTGCCACTTTATTCAAGGCACAGTAAATATTCACGTGTGTATAACACAATGATTTTGATTACTCCAGGTTCATGAAACTGAGGCGCTAACATAAACAATGGCCATGTGCTTACACCGGATGTCCCCACCTGGACACCCTCAGCACTGAATTACCTTGTAACATACAACCGGAGCTAATCCATAATCATAAAATATAGTATGTGTTTACGTTCAAAAACTAAACCAGGTATTGTATCTCCTCGCGAGATGTATAAATGAGTATATAAACCAAACAGGTAATCAACCATGTAAATGCGTTTGTAAACATGTATGCAAACGAGTTGTAAATGAGCACGTAACGAGTTTAAATCGAACACGTAATTGAATTTGTAACAAGCATGTTCTCACCCCAAAGATATAAAACATTTATCCAAAACGAGTAAAAGTGGGGCTATGAAACTCACATTGATGATGAAGAACGATTGAGAGATAGGCATCTAATATGCACAACACGAACGGAAGACGAAGCGGCTCGATCAAGAAGATGCAGCTTAACTTATCGGCTAAGATCCACTAGCCTAGGATAATGTATTTGGGTTTCCCGATGAATTGTCATGTCAACGCGACGCGTTGATAAAAATTTAGATTTTTCGTAGGGGGGGGGGGGGGGGGGGGGGGTGGGGGGGGGGGGGGGGGGGGGGGGGGGGGGGGGGGGGGGGGGGGGGGGGGGGGGGTTGTAATGGTTTGGTGGTTGGTTAAATAAATAAATTTAAAATATTCTCAAAGTGTGTAATATATATACTTTATATATTACATATGAAAAATAACCCTTATATGCTTCATACCGTGTGTTATATCACAAGACAATTAATCCAAAGATTAGTGAAAAGTATATAATACCTCGCAGGTATTATATAATAAGTATGGATAATTAATTAATCCAAATAGTTTGACAATCAATTTAATTAATAAAAAGACTTTGAATAATGGTAGACACCTGTCTTAACGTTATGAATTAAACAACCAATGTTGATAAGCGTTTATAACCATTATAAAATATTATTTAATATTTTATAAAATATATTTCGTTGCTTCGATAGATTGTGTCTAAAATAGTTGCCTCAATGTAAAAGTATAGTTTTCGTTCATTGGTCGGGTTATTGTATAATACAAGTTAATGTATCTTTTAAAATATAACTTGGTCCCCTTTATTCGTTTCTAAAATAATATAAGCTTTATTAAATCATTGTTAAACATATAACTTTATATAATTTCGTCATGACTTTCCCGTTTACAATACGTTTCCCACGTACTCAAAACTCAACGTTTTCCATATTCGTAAAACTTAATGTTTTTCCCCTTTTCAAATAAAACGTTTTGCCATGTCCTCATGTTTAAAATATATTTCTATATATATATCTATATTTTATATATATCTAAACTAAACCAAAATAATAATTACCACATTTATTTAACCGATTTAACCACCATTATATTTATCCGTTTTTAATATTTATTAAACCTTTATATCATTTGTATTTGTTAGATTATACAACCAAACTCACCCTATGTTGATCGCCTAACCAAACGCACCTATTCTTGCTAATCCACCCAAATGGACCCAAATCTGTTACACACCCAACCAAACGGACCCTTGTCCCAAACAGCCCTCGTGGCTGTTAAACCCACAACCAAACGCCCCTTGTGGGCTGTGTCGCAGCCAAACGCACCCTAATCGGGTGGCTGCCACCAAACCACACGCACCCTTGTTTTTATATAAACTAGCCGCACTATTTTTGGTGCCGAAATTAAACCAAACGCAGCCCCTTTTGCTGCGGTACAAAACCAAACGGACCCTATGATGGTGTACAACCCAAACCGAACCCCCCTGCTGCCATTACCAACGCACCCCTTTTTGGTAATAAACACAACGCGATCGCACCACAATGTCGTTTTGAAGACTCAAACCTGAATGCCACACGGCTGTTTTTGACAGCCGAACCAATCAACCCCCTTTACCCACTCTACTGACCCGACCATACTCGCCTCCTCCCTGGCCGGCTGTCAACCCCCCCTCCCCCCCTCGCCCCCCCCCCCCCCCACCACCACTCCCCCCCCCCCCCCCCCCCCCCCCCCCCCCCCCCCCCCCCCCCCCCCCCCCCCCCCCCCCTCCCCCCCCCCCCCCCCCCCCCCCCCCCCCCACCCGACTTCCCGCAGCCCAGACCCGACGCGCGCGCGGCTTCTTGAGACCAAGCGAAACCAACAACCCAAATCAAACAAACCCACATGAACACCCCCCCCCTCGCTCACACCCTACGCCCATCGGCTGTCCAGAGTGCTCTATCCTCTCTCGAAACGTGCCCTAGCGTGGGCTATATAACCCGAACAAAACAGCCCTAGTGGTTAATAACACCTCAACCCGACCTACCCCGCTGTTTGACAATCCTTGACGACACCCTCCCCCGTCCTTACCCGGCTGTGAACCCCCACCCCGACACTCTTGTGGTGGCGTTATACCACCGAAACAAACCACCCCTAGCTGCTAAACCCAACCCGAGCGCACCCTCGTGGTGGTGGTATTAAAACCATACGCACCCTTGTGCTTATAAGAAACCACACACACCCTCATGGTGGCTGTGGTTGTGGCGTGGTGGTGATGGGTGACGTGGGATGGTGATGACGATGATGAAACGATGATGATGATGATGGTGTAGGTGTGGAGGTGGTGTCACGGTGGGGAGTGGGGAGGCAGTCGGAAGGGTGAGCGGCGCGGGGGGGGGGGGGGGGGGGGGGGGGGGGCGGTGCGTGGTATAGAGGATAGGGTAGATCCGGTTGTGAGGAACCTTTTTGGATTTAGCCGGAAAAGTCTGCCGGAAAAGTTTTTTGGCGGCGGCGACGGCGGCCGGCGGTGGCTGAGGGTGGCCAGCGGTGGGGGAAAGTGGGGAGAGAGGAGAGAGTGTTATAAGTTTTGTGTGTGTATATATGAGATGAAAATGAGAATTTTAATATATAAATTTTATATATATATAAAACTTTAATATTAAAATGTAATATGTTAATAGTTGAGGGTTTGTTTTGTAAATATTTTACAGGGACTAAAAGTGAAAGTTTTAGGCTAACTTTAATACGAATAAGTGGTTCGGTACTCATTTGAGCGCTTAAACGAATGATTTTCAACGCACAAAACTTGCCGCCATTGTTTTCCAAATCATTTTTCTGATAAAAATGAGTATTTACTTGATAATGTTATCATAAATTTTTATAACATTTAATAAAATATATGTTATTCATTTTGTGAACCCGTTTTTGCCTTGTCCGGACATAAATTTGATTTCAACTCGAGATTCGCGTTATCCGCACGCTTTTAATTAAAATGATAAACTAAATTATATTTAATATTTTTATTAAATAAATAACTGATTGAATCTAACAAAAAAACAAATTAATTGTATTTCTGTTCCGCGTTGTATATTGTTCATAAAATGTTTGCGGTGCTGTTTTAAGCCTCTTTTCGGCTGCGTTTCCATCTCGGGCAAAACTAGAAAGTTGTCCGGAATGTCGTTTCACATCAAATTGCTTTAGATGTCCGGAGTCATGGAATACGTGATTTGATATCGTTCTTATAAGAGCCAGCCAGACCTAAAAGTCCACTGGTAAAATAATTGATCTAAAAATCCAAAAATTCTCAATGTTACAGTACCTACCCCTTAAAGAAATCTCGTCCCGAGATTAAATTTGTGTTATCCGCTTAGTGTGTCTAAGAAAAGACTTAAGATTTTCTAAACCAGTTGAACGTGACGCTGATAACTTTATTCAGCAATATCCGGTGTTTCTACACCTCTTAATATACATAAATTTCGGCTAGGTTGACCAGGATATCCAATCCATTAATAGTATCTAGGGAAAACATCGCTTCAAGGTATATAATTGGTATAAAACGCTTTATAAGACAGCCTCTTAATTGTATCACATCAAAGAGAAAGGTATGTTGATGTATAAGTTTTCCTATATGTCCGAGGACGGAGTCTCGTTTCTACTATCTGTAATGTCTATATCCACATCAACGTGGTGTAGGATGTAAATAACCCAACCTTACTTGGCAGTACTTAATTAGTATCATGACTTAATTGATGACTGTTTTTTGTCTTCAATGAGTAATTCAACCTGAATACTATAATCACATATGCTTATCTTTTTGAGGGTAGGTTTTCACACTTATTGATAAAGTTTGTACAATCTGGACCACTCCAGACCCAACAACAGCAACCCAAAACTACAATAACATAACAAATAGTGAAGGGATATAGAGGGTGAGACCCTCTGAGAAAACAAGTATCCGCCAGAATAAAAAATTCAAATAAAGGAGAGTGAATACTGCGGAGAGCTTATGCGATAAGGAAGTGCGGAATTTGGTACTATCGTCGCTAGTTCTGATGAATCAGCTTCATTAGCTCAAGTGTGTAACAAGTCTGTTTAGTTTCACCGACACAGTTCAAGATTGCGAGAATGCAACAGCAAGAGTAATAACCGAAGATGAGATTAAGGAAGACCAAGTGTGCCCTTAAGGATTCAGTCGAAGTGCTATAACCACGTAATTTGTGTTTCTAGACCCTTTTCTCAACAATATTCTGTCGATTCGAATAAAGGTTCATACCGTTGACATATCGGATACCATTAAGCCCCTCAATTATAATTCACTATTTTTCATAAAGAAGCGTCCTAATTTATGTAAAAACAATTGATAAACTTATGGGTCGTTGATTTATAATGTATATTTAGTTTAAACTGAAAAGGCGTCCCAATCCTTCAAATAAACCATATTCTAAATCATCCCCTACGTATATAAATTTCCCGGATAGCAATACGTACGCGTACCCACATAACCTTCAAGATGATGGATGACATTACGATGCATGTTCTCTAATGAGTATGGGACGAGTGTTCCAAACTCGTCTTCGGAAACAGGGAGTAAAACTACCCAAAAAATATCGATCTAGAGTTCAAGATAGGTAATGAGTACCTTGGTTAGAGTAAACCAGGTAAAAGTCTCGATGAATGAGTCAACATAGCGATTACCATATCAATCCTCCTATTACAAGTCCCGCCTATACAAGACTTGTAACATTTAGATTCATACATAATCCCATGGAAACAGAATTATAACGGCCTTCGTGTAATACGATATAGTATAAAGCTATGAAGAAAATTAATGTCCTTAGAGACCATTGTTTAACTTACAATGCCCGAGGACGAAATGAAACCATTGTGCAACTCACAATTTCTAAGAAGTAAAATGAGACCATTGTATAACTCACAATGTCTAAGAAGCAAGATGAGACCAGTGTATAACTCACAATGTCTGACGAGTAGAATGAGACCATTGTATAACTCACAATGTCTGACGAGTAGAATGAGACCATCGTGCACCCCACAATGTCTTAAAAATATTCTGGTATTTATATAATAATTCTTATATAAATAAGCGTACGATATACGCGAAAGGAATGCAAGCATATATATATTATATATATGTATGCCACGTAAGCACTTAGTGCAGCACGTAATGTAAGCACATAAGCAAGTAGCGTGTATGCACTTTGAAAATGTTTGTTGTGATGCAATGTTTGTGAAAACGACTATAGTCTAGGGTAAAATATGCAACCTAGTTCTCTATAGCCAGTGCTCTGATACCAATCTGTAACACCCCCAAAAATATACAACGCAGCGGAATACCACTTGGGGCTAATCAGAATACACACACATAGCGCTTAATACAAAGACGACTCTAAAGTTGTCGTTTGTAAAACAATCTCGTTGATTTTCTGAAATTGAAATTATAGTTGTCCCATAATTGCATCACGATGAAAAGCTTGAAAGCAACATAACGAGATTTGATCATTTGTAGAAATCCAAGTAGGAAATCTTGTCAATTTAGACTCCAATGCACATCAGATAATCCAGAGCTCTAAGTCAACCTGAGAAAAATACATGCTTAAAAACGTCAACATAAATTGGTGAGTTTTCATAGGTTTTGTTTAGAAATATGAACGTGATTCCAAAGAAATGAATTTGTCCAACTGTGTCAACACAGTACCACAGTGTAAAACATTTAATGAGTCAATGTCTCCCTAACAATATCAAAAAATAATTGGATGACCATATTTAAATCCAATAAATGACCCCTTCCAAAATATATGTATGATTTTTTTAGAAATCAAACCATTGTAAAACCTGCATGACCGTTTCAAACCTTGTATGTTCCCTCAACTGCATGTATGAATGTCATAATTCAAAGAGTTGTAAAATATGCCTGACCATTCCAATCCCAAAATGGTCACAAAAACGTATGTAGGAATGGACCACATTTGTTTCAAAAATGCAAGATAGTCAACTCGGCACCACAAAAATATACCACATACTTATTTAAAATGTATACGTGTAGACCGCAAGATCCCCAGTGAAATAGGCATCAAGGAAACATCACAAAAATGTAATTACGTTTCCCAAGCCCATGACACGAAGCGTGACGTGTTGAATACCAAATTAATGGCCTACATTGCCCGTGGTGAATGACCTAACGCCGAACATATCCAATGTTACGTACATGGAAAATACGTATCGTTTTGTCCAGTGAATACAAATCAACCCGTAAACAGGGTATTGTCAATCCCAATAGATCAATTTATAACATTCGCGCTCAACACCCTCCAGTGATTTACAGTTCATGGTAGTAGGGCAAACATTTTGGTGGTTATCGATACTTAGGACAAACACGTAATCATATCAAGAAAATTAACCACTTGATGACCTATTGCGTCCCAATATAAAAACCCATGCATATAATTTCTTACTCCAAAACTAAGTTCATAACTGTAACCAGATATTGTATCTCCATGCGCGAGATATAATAGATGAGTATATAAAACAAAGAACATAATCAACCATGTAAAATGCCTTTGTAAACTAGTATGCGAAACGAGTTGTAAATGGAGTCACGAAACGAGTTTAAAATAATCGAACATCTTAATTGAATTTGAAACAAGCGATTTTCTCACCCCAAAGATATAAAACATTTAACCAAAACGAGTAAAAGGTTGCTATGAGAAACTCACATTGATGATGAAGAACATGGCAGATAGGCATCTGATTGCATGATAACGAACGGATAAGACCGAAGCTGCCTTACCGAGAAGATGGCAGTTAACTTAAAACGGCTAAGTCCCACGAGCCTAGGATAATGTTGTTTGGGTTCCCCGATGATTGATAAGTCCAACACGCGACGCGTTGATAAGATTTAGATATTTTTCGTTTGTAAGGTTGGTGGTTGGTTAAATAAATAAATTAAAATATTCTCACAGTGTGTAATATATAAAGATCTTTATATATACATATAAAAATATCCCTTATTATGCTTCATACCGTGTGTTAAATCACAAGACAATTACTCCAAAGATTAGTGAAAAGTATATAATACCTCACAGGTATTATATAATAAGTATGAATAATTAATTAATCTAAATAGTTTGACAATCAATTTAATTAATAAAAAGACTTTGAATAATGTAGACACCTAGTCTAACGTTATGCCATTAAACAACCCAATGTTGATAAGTCGTTTATAACCAATAAAGAATAAAATAAATAATATTTATAAAATTATATTTCGTATTGCTACGATAGATTGTCTAAAATAGTTGCCGCAATGTAAAAGTATAGTTTTCATTCATTGGTCGGGTATTGTAATAATACAAGTTAATGTATCTTTTAAAATATAAACTGTCCCCTTTAATCGTTTTCTAAAATAACTATAACTTTATTAAATCATTGTTACACATAAACTTATAATAATTCGTCATGACTTTCCCCGTTTACGGAATACGTTTCCGCACGAACTCAAAACACAAAAACGTTTTTCCATATTCGTAAAACTTAATGTTTTTCCACTTTTCAAATAAAACGTTTTGCAATATCCTCATGTTTAAAATATATTTCTATATATATATCTATATTTTATATATATCTAAACTAAACCAAAATAATATTTACCACATTTATTTAACCGATTTAACCACCATTATATTTATCCGTTTTTAATATTTATTAAACCTTTATATCATTTGTATTTGTTAGATTATACAACCAAACTCACCCTATGTGACGCCTAACCAAGACGCACCTATTCTTGATATTCCACCCAAATGGACTCCAAACTTTTACACAAAAACCCACCCAAACGGACCCTTGTCCCAAACAGCCCTCGTGGCTGTTAAACCCACAACCAAACGCCCCTTGTGGGCTGTGTCGCAGCCAAACGCACCCTAATCGGGTGGCTGCCACCAAACCACACGCACCCTTGTTTTTATATAAACTAGCCGCACCTATTTTTGGTGCCGAAATTAAACCAAAAAACGCATCCCTTTTGCTGCGGGTACAAAACCAAACGGACCTATGATGGTGTACAACCCAAACCGAACCCCCCTCCCTGCTGCCATTACCAACGCACCCTTTTTGGTAATAAACACAACCGAACGCACCCTTGTCGGTTGAGACTCAAACCCGACAACCCCTCTCCCCCCGGCTGTCCCGGCTGTGGACGGCAGCCAACCAAACGACCAAACACACCCTTCGGGTGGTTGTTTTACACACGAACCAAACAACCCTTTCGTAATGTTTCTCAACCAAACGCACCATCTGTGGTGCTTTTATAGAACCAACACCACCCCTTTTGCTATAAACCTAAACGAACTCCTAAGTGGTTGTTAAACCTAACCCGACACGAACACTCCCCCGGCTGTCCCGACAGCCTACCAACCCACACCCGCCCCGGCTGTTTTGACAGCCCAAACAAACCAAACACGCCCCGGCTGTTTCGACAGCCCAAAACCGAACGCACCCTCATGGGTTGAGACTGCCAACCCAACGCACCCCTTTCGGTGGTGGCTGCTCCGAAACCCGCACCCCTTTCGATGTTTATTAATTACCAACGCACCCTCTTGGTGCTTTTATAGAACCACACGCACCCTTTTTGGTGGTGCACGACGGTGATGGCAGCGAGGATGGCCTCGGTGACGGATGGCGTAGGCGATGGTGGTGGTATGATGCAAAGGTGGTGCGGCTGTGGTGATGAGGTGCGTGGCGGCTGTGATGATGGTGATGATGATGAAAGTGGTGGTGTTATGGTGGCGTCGATGGGGAGGCAGTCGGAGGAGAGAGGCGGCGCGTGGAGGCGCGTGTTTGTGAGGATCGGGTAGATCCGGTGATGCGGATCACTTTTGGTCTTGGCCGGAAAAGTCCTCCGGCGGCGGTGGTGGCCGGAATCCGGCCGGAGAAGATGACCGGAGGTGGTCGGAGGGTGGTGGCCGGCGGCCGGAATATTTGAGAGAGAAAGAGGAGTATTGTGTGTGTTTATATTTGTATAAATGAAATAAATATATATAGTTTTATATATATATATTAAAACTTTAAATCAAAAGTGACAAGTTGAAATAGTCCAGGGTTCGTTTTGTAACTTTTTAGTAAAACTTCGATACGTATCGGTTCGGGACTCGTTTGAAGGACATCACGGATGATTCAACTCTTGAAACTTGCGCCATTGTTTTCCGAATCATTTTTCTGATAAAAATGAGTATTTACTTGATAATGTTTCATAAATATTTTATAACATTTAATAAAATATCTGTTATTCATTTTGTGAACCGGTTTCGCCTTGTCCGAAATAAAATTGGATTTCAACTCGAGTATTCGCGTTATCCGCAACGCTTTTAATTAAATGATGACTAATTTATTTAATATTTTTATTAAATAAATACTGATAATTAAAAATAAATTTAATTGTTTTTGTGTGTCCGCGTTGTATATTGTTCGAAAAATGTTTGCGGTGCTGTTTTAGCCCTTTTCGGCTCGTTTCCAGGTCTCGGGCAAAACTGAAAAGTTGTCAGGAATGTCGTTTCACATCGAATTGCTTTAGGGTCCGAGCCGTGAAAACGTGATTTAGATGGTTGTTCTTGTAAGTCAAGCCAGACCTAAAAGTCAAAGGGTAAAATAATTATCTAAAAATCCGAAAATTCTCAGATGTTACAGTACCTACCCCTTAAAGAAATCTCGTCCCGAGATTAAATTTGTGTTATCCGCTTAGTGTGTCTAAGAAAAGACTTAAGATTTACTAAACCAGTTGAACATGACGTTGATAACTTTATTCAGCAATATCTGGTGTTTCTACACCTCTTAATATACATAAATTTCGGCTAGGTTGACCAGGATATCCAATCCATTAGAATAGGTATCTTAGGGAAACATTGTTTCAAGGTTTATAATTGGTATAAACGCTTTATGAAGAAAGCCTCTTAATAGTGAACACACCAAAGGAGAATGTGTAGTCGCGTGGTTATGTCTTAAGGCAGAGTCTCGTTTCTGCTATCTGTAATGTTCGATCATTAATAACGGATGAGGCTAAAGGATGTAAGTATCCAACTTATTTGGCAGTACTAAATAGTATCATGGCTTAAATTGGTGTACTGTTCGTCTGCAATGAGTAATTCAACTGAATACTATATCGACATATGCTTATCTTGTTTGGGTCTCATCACTTAGTTGATAAAGTTTGTACAATCTGGGACCACTCCAGGACCCAACAACAGCAACCATAACGACAATAACTATGACAAATGGTGATGGGATGCAGAGGGTGAGGACCCTCCGAGAAACAATAACCCCATAATAAAGTTCAATAAATGAGAGGAGCTCGCGGAAGAGCTTATGCGATAGACGGCGGATTATGGTACTCAATCGTTAGATTGAGGACGAATCAATTCCATTAACTCAAGTATGTAACAAGTCTGTCAGTTCCACGAACAGTTTATGATCGCAAGGATTTGCAATCACAAAAGTAACAACTTAAGAATGTGATAAGGTAGCTCCAAGTGAGGCCTTAAGATTCTGCTGAGTAGTAAGACACGATTGTGTCTCTAGACCCTTTTCAACAGATTCTGGCGATTTTCGAATTTAGGTTCATACTCGTGTCATATCGGATACCATTAAGCCCACTCATTTATAATTCATTATTTGCATAAAGAAGCGTCCTAATTTATGTAAATAATCAATTGATAAACTTATGGTTCGGTGATTTATAATTTATTTATTTAACTGAAAAGGCGTCCCAATCCTTTCAAATAAACATATTATAAATCATCCTACTTAATAATTCCCGATGCAATACGCGTACCCACATAACCTTCAAGGTGATGGATGACATGACGATGCATGTGCTCTAATGAGTATGGGACGAGTGATTTAAAACTCGTCTTTGGAAGCTGGGAGTAAAACTGCCAGGCGAGATCAACATAGAGTTCAAGATAGTTAATGAGTACCTTGGTTAGAGTAAACCAGGTAAAAGTCTCGATGAACCAGTCAACATAGCAATTATCATATAAATCCTCCTATTACAAGTCCCGCCCATACAAGACTTGTAATACATAAATTTATACATAATCCCATGTAAACAGAACTTATAACGGTCTCCGTGTAATACAATATAGTATAAAGCTGTGAAGAAAAAAAAAATATCCTTAGAGACCATTGTTTAACTTACAATGTCTGAGAACGAAATGAGACCATTGCGCAACTCACAATGTCTAAGAAGTAAAATGAGACCATTGTATAACTCACAATGTCTGAGGTATAATTGAGACCATTGTTTAACTTACAATGTCTGAGGTATAATTGAGACCATTGTTTAACTTACAATGTCTGAGAACGAAATGAGACCATTGTGCAACTCACAATGTCTAAGAAGTAAAATGAGACCATTGTATAACTCACAATGTCTGAGGTATAATTGAGACCATTGTGAAACTCACAATGTCTTAAGAAGTAAAATGAGACCATTGTATAACTCACAATGTCTACGGTATAATTGAGACCATTGTTTAACTTACAATGTCTGAGGTATAAATGAGACCATTGTTTAACTTACAATGTCTGAGGTATAATTGAGACCATTGTTTAACTTACAATGTCTAAAGAAATGCTCTGATATTTATATAAATAACTCTTATATAAATAAACATATGATATACGCAAAAGATGTAAGCATATATATTACATATATGTATGTCACGTAAGCACTTAATGCAGCACGTAATGTAAGCACATAAGCAAGTAGCGTGTATGCACTTTGAAAATGTTTGATGTGATGCAATGTTTGTGAAAACGACTATAGTCTAGGGTAAAATATGCAACCTAGTTCTCTATAGCCAGTGCTCTGATACCAATCTGTAACACCCCCAAAAATACAACAATGCAGCGGAATACCACATGGGGTGCTACTTCATAATACACAGCGCTAGAAATAGATACAAGAGAACGACCTCTATAAGTGTCGCTTGAAAAA
>BQNB010068785.1:0-33728 GCA_026074375.1 Tanacetum coccineum
TTATCGTCTCTCATAGTTTCTTTGGATTTATCTAAAGGACTATAAGTCGTGTAAGGCTCATTTAGATCCTGTTTATAAGGACCAACAAGAGTTAGTGCTGGCAGACTTAACTTGCTCTACCAGACTTAACTTCTATACTAACAGTACTAACTATTACTCTATCAGTACTAACTTGAACTAACAGACTTAACTTTAATACTAACAATATTAAGTCTGTTTACAATATTTTCCTAACAACCTTTTACTAAGGAAATTACCTCAGTGATGTTGGAATAGATTCCTGTGAAAGTCTCAGTGGCTTCATTTATTTTTTGGTTTGCAGCAGGATCATCTTTGATAACATTATTTATGTCCTTAAGGAGCTGAGTGATGACATCCAGGCCTTTGTAGAGATCACTGATAGTAGTGCTGCTACTGTCAATGGAACTCAAGGAGGCTTCCACAAGTTTGTTATTCTGATCTCTGTGAGTGATGTTCTCATCATAGTATTGATCAATAGAGGCCTTAAGGTCAGCATATAAGACTGCTTCTTCTTCATGTTGTTCCCATTATTTCTCAGTGATTCTATTGAAGAGGACTCTAGACACCTTCTTGAGATATTTAATCAATTGCCTTTCAGTGAGAGGAAGAGTGTTATCAAAGTTTTTAAGGTTAGGACTGGATGAGTCAAAAGTAGATTCTTAAACATAAGAGGGTTCAGGCTGGTCTTGCTTTGGTGATGGAGTTCTAACTTCTTCATCAGCCTGAATATCCTCATCCATGTATTCCCTAGGAGCAAGCACTTCCTCTTCATCGCTTTCTTTTTCCAATTTATCCTTAGAGAGCAGAAAGGCCTGAATATCAGCAAAAGTTTGGAGTTTAGAGGTTTAGTATCCGGATCCACTTCAGAAGAAGTCTTGCCTTCATTTTTGGTCAGGGACTGGTACCTCAATCTAGTGGACTGGGTTTCATCCACCTGGTACTTATCACCAATCCCTGAAGGACCAGCAACAGGAGTATGTATTGGTTCCATATTAGCGGGTGGTATGTTTCCTTCTAAGTCTTTATCCCCAAGTGACCCTTCAGGACGCGGCGTGGTTTTAGTCGCGCCTTTATTAAAAGTCGTGGAAGTTATATCCCTGTCAAAGGGTTTTTTCTGTTCTTAGAGAGTGCTCCTGAAGCCTCAGGGCCCTGTGACTTGGGTAAGGTTGAAGCCACAGTCTGAGACTTCCCTTTCTTTGGCTTTACAGCCAAAGGAGGTGGAGACACTGAGTCCCTCTGATTGTGTACAACAATCATATGGGCCGTCAATTCAATATTAGTGACTTTGGATGGGTCCTTAGTAAAATTAGAGTTACTTAGGATGGGGGGTAGAAACCCAAATTTTTTATCCTGAGTGTATTCAGAAACCTGTAACACTTGTAAAGCACATGAGATAAATCTAGCGTATGAAACGTTTTTCAGCCTAGACTTATTCAGTAGCTTGGTTACGAGATCACTGTAAATGATCTACCCTATGTCAACCTCAGTCCCAGTAATGAGACTGTAGGCTAAAAGCTACTAGATGGAGTTGACTTGTTTAGCAGAGGAGTAGTTCCCGTCGAGAACCTGAATCACAAAAGTGAAGAGAATTCTCTAAGCCACGTGAAACGAGTTTTTCAGGACTAGGGTTTTATCCAGGTAACTCGAATTGATGGCAATGTTGCCTAATTCTTTCTTCACAACCTCAGGTGTAGGATGATCAACATATTTACCATTGTTATAATTAAGGTCAGTTGATGAACAAAAGGTGTGAAAGTCAAGGGTCATAGGTATTTTCCCATTTAAAACTGAAAACTTGATAAGGAATTCCTTAAGTAGGCGTTTCTCAGGCTCATCAGTTGATGGAAAAGGGTCAAAGGCAACAACAGTGCTCCAAAACTCCCTAAGGAAGTTTTGATAGACCACTGAGGGACAGTTGGTAAAAGCATTATACAAAGGACAGTACATTGTTGGTCTAAAAAATCACATTGTCCACAGTCATGTTGTTCCATTGAGGAGCATACTTGATTGTTTGTTGTTCTGCCATTGTTATATGAAGATTGTTTGAAAACAAAAAATTTTAATGGCAGAATATCACACACCAGATGGTCACAAGCTTATTTCAACCTTGATCGCTGCCGTAAAATGTGTGATATGTTATCAAAAGGGACAAAACGAAGATGGATATCTTTGTGTTAAACACGATTGACCAAGAAAACAACCTTTTGAAAGTAATTGAAATGAAGTTTAAGATTAAGCTTTATTACTAAAAATTGAAGAACACCCACACGTTTGCTTTGAGAGAGAATTTGAGCAGAATTTGTTTGCTTTGATAAATTTGTGTGTGTGTT
Source organism: Tanacetum coccineum (assembly GCA_026074375.1). Classification (NCBI taxonomy): domain Eukaryota; kingdom Viridiplantae; phylum Streptophyta; class Magnoliopsida; order Asterales; family Asteraceae; genus Tanacetum; species Tanacetum coccineum. Next base: position 2,352 of record BQNB010068785.1, read on the forward strand.
CTTGTTTGATGAAAAGTATTTATAGGGGGTGTGTGAAAAGGTTTTGATTATTTTAAAATTTTCATTTTTTAGAAAAAGTTAAAATTGTTTTGAGAACGCATTTAATGATATAACCTACTAGTTGCACGATTCCCTCTTTTACGGCTACAGTTTAGCCGTTCCGTTGTCTTTCACTTTTTACAATCATGACGTATGGATAACGGTCAAGAGTCTTTTGATTAGACATTTTAGGAATAGATTATGTACATCGGAGTGAGCATTAAATGCATGTTGGGGTTAATTGAGTAAAATTAGAAGTAAGGGCCCATGACTATTGGATGACAGTTAAACAAGGAATATTTGTTCCTTATTTAATGTGTTCAGTCACCAACCTAGGACATTAAGTAACTAAATACTTGGAGCATTTAGTTACTTCATTTAATGTGTCCCTTAGTGTTTTGGGATTCATGTGGGTTTTAGGGAGATGGTTTCAGGGTGAAGATTATACACCATACTGAACATGTTTAATTAGGGAGACTGATCAATCAATGATCAATATGCCTAACTCTGCTTTCTGTCTGGTGAAAGTAGGTTCATCTAGGGGTTTGGTGAAGATATCAACAAGCTGATACTCAGTAGGAATGAAGTGTAATTTAATATCTCCTTTAAGGATGTGATCCCTGATGAAATGATATCTTATATCAATATGCTTGGTTCTTGAGTGAAGTACCAGATTGTTGGAAATTGCTATGGCACTGGTGTTGTCACAAAAGATGGGTACCATCTTATAATGGATGTCATAGTCACTGAGTTGACTTTTCATCCATAGGATACTTACACAACACCCAGCAGCAGCAACATACTCATCTTCAGCTAAGGACATAGCCACTGATTGTTGTTTCTTGGCACTCCAACAAACCAATTTTCCACCAAGTATTTGACAGGCACCTGAGGTGCTTTTTCTATCCATATTGCAACTAGCATAGTCTGAGTCTGAATATCCTTTGAGATCAAAGCCTAAACATTTTGGATAATACAGACCAAGGGTTGGAGTACCTTTCAGATACCTAAGGATTCTTTTCACATCTGTTAGATGTGATTTCTTTGGATTGGACTGATATCTTGCACATAGGACTGTGGAGAATTGTATATCAGGCCTTGTTGCAGTTAAGTACATCAGTGACCCAATCATTCCTCTATATGAGGTCTCATTTACTAGCTTGCCAGCAAGATCAGGACCTAAGTTGTTTGGAGGAACCATGGGTGTTTTCACTGAGGAACTATCAGAAATTTCATATTTCTTGAGTAAGTTCCTAGTGTACTGTTCTTGACGAATTGAGATTCCTTTGTCATCCTGCTTGATTTGCAGTCCAAGGAAATAGGTGAGTTCTCCCATCATACTCATTTTAAATTTCTTTGTCATCAGTTTCTCAAACTGTTTACAAAGTGTATAACTTGTTGAGCCAAATATGATGTCATCTACATACACTTGAACAAGGAGAACATCTCCTTTTGATTTATAGATAAACAATGTGTTATCTATTCTTCCCCTAGTGAACTTGTTTTAAATGAGGAAAGTAGACAGTGTCTCATACCATGTCCTTGGTGCTTGTTTCAGTGCATAGAGAGATTTGTCAAATTTACAGACATAGACAGGAAACTCACTACTTTCAAAACCAGGAGGCCGTTTGACATAAACTTCTTCTTTTAGTTTACCATTCAGGAAGGCACTTTTGACATCCATTTGGTAAACTTTGAAGTTCATGTATGTGGCAAAAGCAAGAAAGATCCTAATGGCTTCCATTCTTGCCACTTGTGCAAAGATTTCATCATAGTCAATTCCTTCTTCCTCACTATAACCTTGTGCAACCAGTCTTGCTTTATTTTTTGTGGTTGTACCATGTTCATCTTTCTTGTTCCTAAATACCCATTTGGAACCAATGGATATTTTTCCATAAGGTAGAGGAACAAGAGTCCATACTTTGTTTCTATAGAACTAATTCAGCTCTTCTTGCATGGCATCAATCCATCCTGGGTGCTTTAGTGCCTCAGATACCTTCTTAGGTTCTATCTCAGAGAGAAAATTATCAAATAGACATTCACTAGTTGAGGCACTTGTAAGCTTTGCAGCCATGCTTCTTGTAAGCATGCCTTCTCCAGGATCACCTATGATATTCACAAGTTCAATATGTTAGTTTCTTGACCATCTATCCTGAGGAGCAGGATGAGACCTTGTAGATGCTTGATTTAAGATGTGAGACTGAGTGACATCAGGGACTAAAGATTCAGGAATGGATCCTAAGACTTCAGTATTGTTCCCTGATGGTATATCAGTAGGTTGAGTGATCATTTGATCATTCTAAACATTTTGCTCATGTGTCCCTTCAGTGTTGATTAGATCAGGAGGACCTTCAGTATCCTCAGTGTGAGGTATTTCATGCTTATTACGAGTAGTTACTTCATGGACATGATTTTCTTGGGTAATTTCAGTGAGCGATCATCCATGAGGAATAATGTAGTATGAGACATCAGAATCTACTTGATATTGTCTAGATATATCATCCCCTTGAAATTCATCAGGAGGATATCTAGAGGAATCATTAATTCCTATCTCATCTACTAAGGTATTGGTAAACCTAATGGCTTCCATACTTTCATCAAATGTTACATGATAAGTCTCCTCTATTTGTTGTCTTCTTGTGTTATAAACTCTAAAAGCCTTTGAGACAGAGGAATATCATAAGAAATATCCATCATTAGCTTTAGCATCAAATTTGACAAGATGATCCTTGTGGTTATGAATAAACACAGGACATCCAAACATATGAAAGTAACTGATATCAGGAATTCTTTCCCTGAATATTTCATAGGAAGTTTTATTATGTCTTTTAACAATGATTGATCTATTTTGAGTATAGCAGGCTATTCTGACTAAATCAGTCCAGAAGTGCTTGGAAAGTACTGATCCATTCAATATGGTTCTAGCAGCCTCAATAAGAGTTCTGTTTTTGCTTTCAGCTACACCATTTTGTCCAGGTGTATAGGGAGAAGAGAAATTTTGAGATATTCCTTTCTCATCACAGAAACTCTCAAGTTCATGATTTCTAAACTCAGTCTCATTATCAGTTCTGATTTGTTTGACTTTTACATTATTTTGGTTTTCTACCATCCTGACAAAAGACATAATCATTTCAGGTGCTTGACTCTTCTTCCTGACAAAGTATACCTATGTGTACCTTGAGACTCATCAACAATGACTAGGGTATATGTTAGCCTTAAAATATGGTGACATATCAGAATTACATTAGTTTTCATTAGGCAAGAACTACAGGGACTAGAACTGTTAAGTTAGTATAATGTCCCTTATCTTGACCTATATATACCCCCTCCATACTTCCATGGAGGGGTGAGGATTCATTTTGTAAAAAGAGTGTGTGTTCTTGTTTCTCTCTCTAGACATACACCTCTTCCCATCTCTTTTCCTTTCTCTCTAATAATATGGCTAAACATTTGTTCAATCCTCCCCGACCTTCGAATCATTTTATGTTAGCTAGTGATTTCTTATTTTAACAATTGGCATCAGAGCTGCAGGGGTGTATTGTATCCGTGTGTGTTGTGTTTTAGGGTGCGTTTTTTGTTAAGGAAGAGCCGAACTAGTCACACACTTGAGAACCGAACTAGTTTCCTCATCAAGAATAGAACGAGTTTAAGACTCATTAACCGAACAAGTCACTTGTCTAGCAAGAACCGAACGAGATCCTTTGAGAAGGAACCGAACCAGTTGTTATTTAGGACCACCGAACGAGTTCATTTTAAAGGCAACCGAATTAGTTTTTTTTAACAACAACCGAACCAGTTGATATTTAGGACCACCGAACGAGTATCATGAGAAGGACCGAACAAATCATTCTTTGAGTTGGACCGAATGAGTATTTTTCTAGTTGAGCCGACCTAGTCAAGTTTTTGGTTTTTCGGTTTTGTGTGACGTTCATCGACGGGATTTGAGACCTATATCATTGCGATCGTGATCTCGTTTCGATCATCGTGGTATATTTATTTTACACCAACGATAAACGTACGAGTCCGCGAGCTAAAAAGAATACACGTGTTCAATTTATAAAAAATTTTAAACGAAAGAGATGATGTATCAGGAGGGAAACGTTTGATTTAATAAACAAATTTTCCATTTTACAAAGTTTAGTCCCTGGAGTTCAAGTATAATTCATCACTCATCCTTACCTTGTTTTATAACCCTCTTTGTTATAACAAGTTTACACCGTTAATCCTTTTTGTTTCAAAACAGCCCGTTAGCCCTCCAACGTGAATCGGTTTTGCACCGTTTGTCCTTGTAAGCTCAACCAATCGTTAACAAAAGCTCATGTACTTCATGTTCAACAATGATTTCACCAACAACAATTTTTTTATTCATCACTCACGGTTTTCTATTGATTTTGTAAAATCCCGTTAATTCATTTATCGGTTTAAATCATAGAATTGTAAAATCCCGTGAATGTTAATTGATTTCAACAACACAACAAACACGATACATAACACTAAAAACGATCCGAATAAGATTCACTAAATGACAAACGGCTAAAGATTCGGATTACGATGACAAGTGATCACGAAGTTGATTTGGTATCCCTTATTTGAGATTGAAGTTGGGTTTCACGAAGGCGTCTACTTATTTCATCATCGAGACTTCCTTCTATTTTTCTACCCCTTTTCTTCAAACCCAATCTATCGATTGATGACTTGCTTGAACGTACAACGGTTATGATTGAGACTTGAATTATCTAGTTACCAGCAGTCAGGGGTGGTTGGTTGCAGACCTGGTTAACTATCACTTAAAGGAGTTACATTGTAGTACTCAGTGTCACACGCAGAAGACGATGTGGATAATTTCAAGAGGTGTTGTACTTCTTATACTTTTCTGGTTGGGTATAGAGTACTTATAGATTTAATCTTGCACCGTTCTTCAATCAACAACAGTGCAAGCTTAAGTAACAAATTTGGGGGATTTTACTTCATTTTCAAGTTTGGCATATCGGGTTTACTTCACCAAGTGATCACAACAATAGCCGACAGAATTCGAGGTTGGTAAAGTTAGCCAGAGAGTTTCAAGGTTGAGATGTAATCAGCAATTCTCACGGGATTCCAAGACAATGGTACTTCACAGTCTAAGTACAATTTTCAAAGTTCTTCAACGACATTCATATACAAGACCTTGATTATACCAAGTTTTCTTGATTCTTGCTTCATTTCCTCTACGGTTTCTGAAGACAAGAGGGTAATGCTTTGTTTGGATTTCAAGATTTGTGCTTAAGACAAGAACTTCTCGAGTAAATAGGCGTACACGACAATGATGCTTCCGAGAGTTCGCAACCATCATGGGGGAAAATGTATACATTGGGGACTTAGTTGACTTTGATGTTACCATGTCAACTTCTAGGGGGAAGTAGTGTATACTACTTAACTTAGCATGGTTTATGAAGTATTCTGCATACGTGAGAAGAATTGTTGCTGATTTCTCGCATGTACCCCCGAACAAATATTCACCAAGCCCTAATGACAAGAAGCAGTGGTCGTTGGTGTGGTTTGACTTCTACAAAATTCTGCTGTGCACGTAAATGACAAGTAGAAGATTGTTCAAGCTACTTTAAAGTTTCAGAATCTGCTTAAGATAAGGATGTTGGTTTGGGGGGAAGCTGATTCAGAAACTTCGCCAAAAAGGAGTCTATGAAGAAAGCTTTTCAAGACATGCTGCATGAATTGGGGGGAAGTTAATCCAGTTCATGCATACTACAATGGTTCCTGTACAAGTAAAGACAATGAAGATCCAAGCTGGAGTACAAGTTTCAAGACCAGGAGAACTTCGAAGACATCTTCAGCTTTGGAAGCGCTTTGGAAGACGTTATTTATGTTGTATTTGTACAAGATAGGAACATTGTAAGTAATTCCATATGTCCACATATTGGGGGAAGATTGTTAGCCTTAAAATATGGTGACATATCGGAATTACATTAGTTTTCATTAGGCAAGAACTACAGGGACTATAACTGTTAAGATAGTATAGTGTCCCTTGTCTTGACCTATATATACCCCCTCCATACTTCCATGGAGGGGTGAGGATTTATTTTGTAAAAAGAGTGTGTGTTCTTGTTTCTCTCTCTAGACACACACCTCTTCCTATCTTTTTCCTTTTTCTCTAATAATATGGCTAAACATTTGTCCAATCCTCCCTGACCTCCAGATCATTTTATGTTAGCTAGTGATTTCTTATTTTAATAGTATATTTCTCATGATTTATGGACATTAGACTTACTGGTCTAAACAAGTCCATATGAAGAAGATGCAAACACTTCCTGATAGAGAAGTTTTGTTTAATTTTGAATGAAGCTCTATGGTGCTTCCCTTTTTCACATGTTGTGCAAGGTTTATCCTTTGAATAAACTAGGGAAGGAAGATAAAGAACTTTATTTTGTTTGGCAAGTTTATTGATGTTCTTGAAGTTGAGATTTGATAGCCTTTTATGTCATAGCCAGTTTACACTTTCTGAGGCTTTGGCAAAGAAGCAGACTCCATTTGGAGTTAGTGATGACATGTCAAGGACATATACATCATTTCTTCTAGGTGCTATCAGGACAATTTCTTTGTTAGCATTAAATATTATTCCTTGCTCATCATCAAACTGTACAATATACTTAGCATCACAGAGTTGACTAATGCTAATTAGATTGTACTTAAGACCATTAACAAAGGCTACTTTTGTAAAAACTATACCTCCACAGTTTATTAAACCATATCCCTCAGTAATACAAGATGAAATATCACCAAACACTACCTTAGGACCTGGTTGCTCTACATATTTATGCAGATAACTCTTGACACCAATCATACTCCTTGAGCATCCACTGTCCAGGTACCAAATGGGCTCCCTGATGTGTCTCTGCATAAATAATAAACTTGGATTAGTTTCTTTTGTGAACCTACTTTTTGGTGGGCTCTCTGGCCTTTGCAACCTGAATTTTCTCACCTCTTTTGAAGTGATCAAACTCATTATGGTCAGAGGTGGAGTGTACAGTGCTTCCACATGTATTACACTTTACCCCAATAGAGGACTCATTAGACTGAGAAGATTCAGCTAGTACTCCTCCCCTAATCTGAATAACACAATTGTGTCTTGAGGTAGAGTGATCATAGCTTCCACATATTTCACACTCAAGGTAGTTTCTACAAACTCCAGGTTTGTGATCATTAAAACCACAGTTTGTGCATGGTGGGAAAGGCTTTGCCTTTGCTTTCAGGATCTGTTTGGAATACGATGCATATTGATAAGGCTGATCCTTGTAGCTCTCACTTCTTTTTAGTGAAGCAATATACATCTCATGATCTGAGGTCCTGTGATCCTCCCTTTTGCATATCATGCAATAGAGAATCCTATAGCAATCATTAGTTGAGTGATTGGTATAGTGACAGAGTTCACACTTTAGTTTTAGTTTTTGAATAGGCTTGGGCCAGAGTGACTTTGATGAGCCAGTATTCTAAACTTTGAGTTTAGAATCTTGACTTATTTTTGATGAATCAATGGATTTGGATGACTTAGTTGATGTGTGTTTAAACACACATCATTTATAACCCAGAAAACACTATTAATTAGACTAAAAACATGAAATATACTTAATATTATTTCAAATATGTTTGGTTTGTGTTTTTATATCTTGCGGGTACAAAGGATTGAAAACGAAGCAAAACGGAGACTTTCGGTTAAGATTTGAAGACGTTTACGTGTTTTTTGAGATCAAGATGAAGTCTTTAATATTTCTCGAGCATGCCATGGGAAACAGCACAAGAAATTAAGTTTTAAGGTGCCTTCATCTTTTATTGGGCCGACCAGACACCATTTATATGGGTCGGACCGACCCATATTTATTAAAAGAGCCGAAGTTAACTTTTTAAATGTGCAGCTAATAGTAGCCCAGCTGCGGCCTAACTACTAAAGTGTCTCAGGCCCAACAGAATCCCATGAGGAGAAAGACTAATCGTTGGCCCATCATATAGAAAGAAAAGAAAAGGCCCAAAATTCCATTTGTTTTCTGCTTGAGTGGTACGCAATGTTATAAAGAAAAGGAGATATCAGCAGGCGTGAGATAGTTATCATCTTATCTCTCGTTTCTTTCCTTCTTTTATTTTTTTGTCATGTGTGTAGATTTAGTATAGGTAGATTTAGTTAGCTTTAGGAGTAGGATTAGATTATTTCATCTTATGTATTTTTCATTTAAAATCTATGTAGTAGTTTGGATTTGATTTGTATCGCTCTAATCGATTTATGAAATATGTTTCCGGTTGATTTTTAAAAAGTTGATGATTCGAGATTTTGTGAAGGTTTTTCCAAGTAGTTTTGGATTCGAATTCGAATTTGTTTTATTTCGGTTAATAACTATTTCGTGATATGCTTATTAGCTTGGATAGATTTTAGTTTATAGTGGCTACTGTTTTATGTTTCCAGGTAGTTTTGGATAGATTTTGATAGATTTAGGGTGTGTTTGTTTTTCAAAAAAAAGTCTAACTTGACTGACTCTTACCAGTCAGAGGCGGGCAGACATTTTTGTTGTTTGTTTTTTACATCTTCGGTCAGAGACGGGCAGACATTCTCCCTCTGACTCGGTAAGAGTTGGTGAACACGTCTGACACCCTTTAAACCCTATTATACCTTTCACCCATTCAACACCTTCACCCATTTACAGCCGCCGCCGGCCACCTCTCGCCCCCATCTGCCGTCGTCTCCACCTTTATATGCCGTTGTCTCCACCTTTGTTCTCCACCATCTCTACTTAAAGCCGTCATCTTCTCCATCTTTGAGGTATGTTTTTTTCTTCTTTTTACCTTTATGTTTTACTTATATTAAATTTTGGTGTTTAGGGTGTTTGATATGAGGATAATATATGTATTGATTTGAGTGAATTTTATGTGTTTGGATATGGAGATAATACATGTATTAAAGGGTTATGAATGAGGTTATGTATTACTGCTTTAGAAGGTCTAATGAATGAAGGTCTAATTTGGTTGTTTATAAGGGTTTAATTTGTTTAGAGGGTTTAATGAATGAGGGTTTAACTGGATTGTTTATGAGGGTTTAATCTGTTTAGACAACAACTTTTAAACTGATATGTGTCCACTTGATTAGTGTTTAGACTTAAATCGTACTAGATTTATTGTAACATGAATAGGTTATTTTTTGATCATCGGTTTGTACCCATAGGCTAACTTGAAGTTAGGTACAACTATTATCTTGCATATCTTACGGGTTATTGTGGGCAGTTGATTTCCCAGAATATGGTAGGTTCCCGGATATATTTTGCTCATAAAATTGTTTCCGACGTAGTAAACAACATCAGAAATTGACATTACCTGTTTAGTATCTTTTTGCCCGTCGATATACATAAGATATCCATTTTTACTACCTGGTATATGGTGCCCTATTCTTCCTCGTTATAAGGTCTGGTGTTCTTTGTTCTATGGTTATAGCAATATTTCTTATAGGGATTCTATTTTGGAGGTTTGTGGGATTAGAAATAAGTTTCTTTGGTTTGGAGGTTTATGTTGTAGACATAACATTACGTGTATTGTTGAGAAACCACTAAAGTCAAGCTACCTTTTTTTCAAGGAAATAAACACAATAGTTACCAAAAAAAAGCAATAGAAGGTTATTTGTATTTTTCAAATAGAAAGCTCTAGATAAGAAAGTTGAAATAGCATCATAGGAAAGCATTAGTTAAAAGTATATGTTGTTGTTAAAAGTATATGTGCTGAACTGTTGGGTCTGATGTGCCGGCTCACTACGGTTGCATATCATTCGACAACAACATTGTTTGACTGTTTTTATCGCCGTCCCATGGCCCCCACACTATTCTAATTTTAAGGGCCTGTTAGCTTATACGGTAAAAACTGATAGGTAAAGTAGAACATGCTAATGTTATTTGAAATTTGGAGTTGAATATTAAAGTATGGATTGTTGGAATTAGAGCTAATCTAGTTCGAGAGTGTGCATATATGAATTCTCATTCTCAGATCATCAAAAGTTTAAATTTTTTTGTAAAACATGTTGGTTCATTTAATATGAATTAATAAAACCTGTTGGTTCATTTTCATTTGTATCAAAAGCAAAGCAAAAAAAATTGTTTTTAGAAAATAATGGAAGCAATGGTTTAGTGTGCTTATGTGCTTAATTTAAATAAGCACTATTAAGAAACTTTGAACATGGGATGTGCAAGTGATTTTGCTGATATAAAGTTGGTCTTTCTGTTAATTGGTTAAAAGTGAAAGATTTGTAGTAAATAGTACTCGTACTTGTACAAACATTGACCAGCCATGATATGTCTTAAATTATACGTATATAGGAGGTTGTACAACTTGTTTCATAGGGTTGTTGGTAAATGTTTTGTGGTTTGGTTATGATTATTTACTTCCGGATTCAATGTATAATAACATGTGCTTCATGAAGATTTTTGTTTAGATAGTTGTGGGAAGCTTCTGTTAAGTTATTATTTGGAGCTATGTGTTCAAATTTTAGGAGTTTATACAAGTTGGCTGATAATACAACCAGTTGATACTAACTTAATGAAACCATAAGGCTGGGTGGTGTAGTCCTCACCCGATGAAACACCATCGCTCACTGCCACCTCAATGGAACATCGCCCGTCACTCACTCATGACTCACACACAAATATAAAGATGATTATTAAGCTTTATATTGCTTTTAACATTTTGCAGAATCTATTTTGTGAAAGAAATCTAGTGCCAAAGAACACGTTCTGATGATATCTTAATACTCAACTTGACCCTTATTTTTTCTGAAATTAAATTTAGGAGTGTAATATCTTCTCAGTTTAGTAGTTACATATTCCAATTCTAAAGCTCTAGATTGTAAGTAGAAACATTATAACATTCTTTTTGCAATTTAGCCATAACATATGTAGTAATGGTACATGATGGATATCCTAAACTAAATTTTATGCATTTGCATTGTTTTTTATAGGAATGGGTGACACTAACCTAACTTTTACTCCCGAACAATACAAGTTTTTCTTGGAATCATGTATCAAAGAAGTGAATAGGGTAAAGGCTAAAGGTAATATCCTACATGTTGAGTCATGGGCGGTAGTCAGTAGAAATCTTAGTGAAGCATTTGGCCTGTTAGGAATACGAAATTCCTAAGAAAGTGTTGGTCGCTTCTATAGATAACTGTCATTAGCTTGTTAAGTAATTTTTAGAAACTTACATAGTTAGTTAGCTAAAGGCCCATGGATAAACCCATTCAAGCCCAAGCCCACCATCCATTGTAAGTATATTAACACCTCTCCATGCCTTGGAGAGGTGGTTGGTTGCTCATTTTTACACACATTAATATATGTTTACTTTCTCTCTCTAAGTGTTCATCTAACCCTCTCTCTCTCACTAAAACAATCTCTTTCCCTCTTATCTAGTATGTTATTTGATTAGTCTTCAATTGGTATCAAGAGCCATGGAGTGGTGTGTTTAGATATTGTGTTTGTTTTTTGGTTCGTGTAGTTTTCCTTCATCTATTCGTTTTTTTTTATTTTTTCTTGTTTTCTAAGCTTAAACACCACACTAAAAGATCATCTACATAGGTAGATTTGATCTAGTATCCTTGGATATAGGTGTGTGTTCTTAGATTCATAGAAAAATCTCTTATTTTGTGTCATTTTGGGTTCGTTAGCTTTATAAAGGTCAAAATATTGATTTTAATTTTTTTGGCTTAAAAACCTTAAAGCTGTCTTTTTTCTTGTCCCTATAGGCTTAGTAACTCTTTTGGTACAAAAATTTTCGGAAAACAATCATCAAAAACGTGTCTTTTTGAGGTTTGAAAAAGTGGGTTTCGAAGGTTAACCGAACTAGTCTTTTCAGTTAGAACCGATCTAATTTATCTCAGTGTGAACTGAACTAAACAATTTTAGTTACAACCGATCTAGTTGTTTTCAGTTATAACCGATCTAGACGTTTTACAGTTGAAACCGATCTAAGTTATTTCACAGTTGGAACCGATCTAAGTTATTTCATATTTGGAACCGATCTAAGTTATTTCACAGTTAGAACCGATCTAAGTTATTTTACAGTGTGAACCGATCTAGTTGTTACAGTGTGAACCGATCTAGTTTGTTACAGTGTGAACCGATCTAGTTGACTGTAGTGTGAACTGATCTAGTTGTTACAGTGTGAACCGATCTAGTTTGTTACAGTGTGAACCGATCTAGTTAACTATAGTGTGAACCGAACTAGTCAAGTTTAATCAAAACCGAACAACTTAAATTTCTAAATTATACGGTTTATATCTTTAACTTATAAAATCCCGTGAAACATTAACTTGTTTTCCCGGTTTTGTCAAGAATTGTAAAATCCCGTGTAGTTTCAAGAATTCAAATACTTAAAAGACACCTTAATCAAACACAACTTCTTTCTACCACAGTTCGATCCGACAATAATCTTTTAACATACAAATTTCTCAACGAAGACTCTTGCTGACAAAGCAATTCTTTCAGGTGCTGACAATCGTCCACCCATGTTGGAAAAAGATATGTATGATTCTTGAAAAAGCATAATGGAGCTATATATGATGAATAGACAGCATGGAAGAATGATTCTTGAATCCGTTGAAAATGGTCCACTCATCTGGCCTTCAATTGAAGAAAATGGAGTGACAAGACCAAAGAAATATTCAGAGTTATCTTCTATGGAAGCAATTCAAGCTGATTATGATATCAAGGCAACAAATATCATTCTCCAAAGACTACCACCTAAGGTCTATGCATTGGTTAGCAATCATAAAGTCACCAAGGAACTTTGGGCAAGAATTTAACTTCTCATGCAAGGAACTTCATTGACAAAACAGGAGAGAGAGTGTAAGTTTTATGATGAATTCGATAAGTTTGCTTATAAGAAGGGGGAAACACTACGTGAGTTCTACTTGAGATTTTCATTGCTACTCAATGACATGAACATCTACATTATGAAACTGGAACAATTTCAACTGAACACCAAGTTTTTGAACACTCTTCCTCCTGAGTGGAGCAAATTTATGACAGATGTCAAACTGGTTCGGGATTTGCATACAACTAACGTTGATCAGCTTCATGCTTACTTGGGACAACATGAATTTCATGCAAATGAGGTTTGTTTAATGCATGAACGTAACTCAGATCTGCTTGCTTTGGTTGCAACCCATCAAATGACCCAGTCTTCTTATCAAACTCATCAAAACTCTTACCAAAACACTCAATTTCAACCACAAGTTCCACCATATCAGTCTCCACAGTATGGATTACCTTATTAGTCTCAACAATACTCAACTCATCAATCATCAACACCTCTTTCAATCACTTTACCATCCAATGATTATCAATCATCAGTTCACCACAACGTTTATCCTCCATCATCATCCATCCCTTAATTGGAATATGCTCCCACAGTTAACCAACAACCTGAATTTTCCTAACCAAACTCGGGTCTAAATGTTCTAGTGTTCCAGAAAGGTGATGATCCCATTGATGCCATCAATCACATGATGTCTTTCTTGACTGTTGTTGTCACTTCCTGCTACCCCACTACCAATAATCAGCTGAGGAATTTGCCAAACCCTTGGCAACAAGCTACCATTAATAATGGAAGAGTGATCGTACAAAAAATTCAGGGGAGACAAACGTCTTTAGCTGCGGGTACTACAAGGACATACACTCCAGGAGCAAGTGGAAGCAATTCTAAGAAACAAAGGACTGTTATTTGTTACAACTACAAAGGGGAAGGCCACATGTCCAAACAATGCACCAAACCTAAGAGGAAACATGATGATTCATGATTTAAGGATAAAGTATTGTTGGTACAAGCTCAAGCAAGTGGTCAAATTCTACATGAGGAGGAACTTGCATTTTTGGCAGATCCAAGAATTCCAGAAGGTTAAGCCATACAGACTGTCATTACTCACAATGCTGCTTATCAAGCTGATAATTTGGATGCATATGACTCTGATTGTGATGAACTCAACACTGCCAAAGTTGCTCTCATGGCGAATTTATCTCATTATGGTTCAGATGCTCTTGCTGAGGTACACAATCATGATAATATGAAGAATAATATGATTAATCAAGCTGTGCAGACGATGCCGTCTTCTAAACAATCAAATATTATGAACCACTCAGAGACTGAAATAACCAGTGATAGAAATATCATTCCTTATTCTCAGTATGTGATTGAATCACAACAGGCAGCTATTCAAAATTCTAACTCCTCTACATAACAAGATGCACTGATATTATCTGTGATTGAACAACTAAAAACCCAAGTAGTTAATTGTACCAAGATAAATCTAGACAATAAAAGTGTCAGTGATACTTTAACTGCTGAGCTTGAAAGATACAAGGAACAAGTTAAAGTTTTGAAAGAACGACAAAATGTTGATTTAAGGAGTAATGATAAAGTTTCTGATTCAAGTGCACAGTCTGTAGAGATTGATCGTCTTAAACAAACTCTTTCTGAACATTTAAAAGAAAAGGAATCTTTAATGCAAACAGTTACTCTTCTCAAAAATGATTTTAAGAAAGAAGAATCTAGGAACATCGATAGAGAGATTGCGTTAGAAAAGAAGATCAAACAGCTAGATAATATTGTTTTTAAAAGAGATCAATCTGTACAAACTGTTCACATGTTGACGAAACCTCAGTTTTTCTATGATCATACCACCAAACAAGCTCTAGGTTTTCAAAATCCTTTCTATCTGAAGAAAGCTCAGTAGTTGGAACCAAAGATTTATGATGGTAATGTAATTAAGAATACGAGTGCAGTTGTGATTCCTGACTCCGAAGACACCTTAATGCTTGCTGAAGAGAGTCGTTTAAAAATTCTTTTAAAACAAAAAGATCCTATGATGTTAGAAAAGAAAGTTAATACTACACCAGTCGATTATGATGTCCTTAATCAACTTTCTTAAGATTTTAAAAAACGATTTGTTCCACAAACTAAATTATATGCTGAACAAGCCTTTTGTTCTCTGAATTCTGTAAATTCTCCAGAACCCACTTTTTCTAGTAGACCCACTAAAGTTGAGGTTCCAAAAAAAACTTCCTAAAGTCAGCATGGTTAATACGAGTTTGAAGAAACTTAAATACCATCTTGCTGGTTTTGATGTGGTTGTCAAAGAAAGAACCATACCCACTGCCATCACTGAGGGCTCATGAGGGTTCGAACATACAAAAGCTTGTTTTAGGGATGAAATAATTTCATTTGTAAAAGCTCTAAAGGACTTATTTAATACATTCGATCAATATTTGATTGATCAACTTTCTGAAGTCCAAAATTTCTTCCATCAAATGAAACAGGCTGTGAAACAACATCGTTTATAGTCGAAAACATTTGAAGTTAAAATGAATCAAGTTTTGAACGAAAACGAACGACTCTTGGAACAAGTTATTAGAAAAGATATCGTGAACACTATTGTGAATTCTTCTGTGGATATTGCTTTTGTGAATGTGCAAGAATGTGAAAAGTGTCTTAAACTTAAGACTGAGCTTCTCAACAAAAAGGATTTCGTTGAAAAAGAGATTTACGATAAATTGTTCAAAAGTTTTACCACTCTTAAAAAACATTGCATCTATTTAGAAGTTGATACTCAACATAATGGAAAATTTTCAAATGGACAATTATGTTTCAAATCAAAGTGCTCCAAGTTTTGATCAATTGTTTGAATTAAATGAATTGAAAGCTCAGTCCCAAAAGAAAGACACGGTCATAAAGAAGTTGAAAGAGAGAATTAAAACTCTAAGTGGAAAAATGTATGAGGATAAGATTAAAAAGGACTTAGAGGAGATTGAAACAATAAATATTGAATTGGATCATAGGGTGTCGAAGCTTATTTCTGAGAATGAGCATTTGAAACAGACCTATAAGCAACTTTATAACTCGATTAAACCAGCATGTATTCGATCAAAAGAACAATGTGATGATTTAATTAATCAAGTCAATCTAAAGTCTGTAGAAATCTCTAATTTAAATGCAAGTCTTCAAGAAAAAGTTTTGGAAATTACAGCTCTCAAGGATGACTTAAGGAAACTTAAAGGAAAAGCTCTAGTTGATAATGTTGTTATGAAACACACTATTGATCCAGAGATGCTTAAGATTGATGTGGAACTAATAATCCCTAAATTGTTGAATAAAAGGATAGCTTACTCTGCCTATATTAAGCACACTCAGGAAGAAGATATTGTTCTTAGGAATCTAGTTGATCATGTTCAAGCAAATTATCCTCTAGATCATTCTTTAGAATCTGTTTGTAGGTATACTAAACTAATTCAGGAGTTTCTTACAAACATCAGTAAAACCTGCCTTAGTATCAACAACTCTGGTGAATAATTAGTTGCTACAACCCCAAAGAACAAGAATAAAAGAGTTAGATTCACTGAGCCTGTCACATCCTTAAGAAACGCAATCATAAAAACAGCCTCTACATCAAACCTAGTTTCTAACAAACCTATGTTGTCTTCTAGAGGAGTAAAACCGTCTACTAGTGCTAGCGGATCACCGCCTTCAAGCAATATAAAGAAAGATAAGATTCAACAAACACCAAGTAGTACTCAGAAGAATAAAGTAGAAGCCCACCCTAGGAAAGTTAAATCTAGTTTGAAAAATAAAGAATGTGTTGTTGCACCTAGAAGAACTAGTCATGTGCAGCATTCCAAGCTTAATGCGAATTTTGAACTTAAATGTGTTAAGTGTGATGGTTGCATGCTTTCTGATAATCATGATTTGTGTGTTCTTGATTTTATCAATAATGTGAATGATCGTACTAACTCTAAATCTGTTAAGAAAAATTTAAAGGGAAAAGTTTGGAAACTAACAGGAAAAGTGTTCACAAATATAGGATACACTTGGAGACCTACTGGTTGGACATTCACTATAGTAGGAAATGCGTGCCCTTTAACTAGGATTACCATAACTATTGAAGTGCCCCTTAGGAAACCAACTGCTCTAGAAAATGACACACCTAAGCCTGTCGTAACATTGGTTTACCAGTGCACCAAAGGAAAAGACATCCAAGACAACTGGCAAGTCAACTGAAGGGTCTAAATCACATCACAAATCTGCTGGCGAATCTGCTTAAGCAGAGGAGCCATTGCACACTGCTAAATATTTAGAAGAACCCGCACATTAAGAGTTCAAAATAGGAGTTACTAAAGATCAACCCAATGAAGAGACCTTTCATCTTCCTGATTGGTTTTAGAAACCAGCAAAACCTCTTACTCCTGATAATGATTAGAACAAGACTTTACTTAAGGCTCATGGACCTGTTCAACCTTGCCTAAGCTCTTTGGCCCAGATCGAAGATCCGCGTAAGTCATTTAATGAGTTGATGGACACTCCCCTTGACTTCTCAGCATTCGTGATGAATCGGCTTAAAGTTGATACTCTAACTCCTAAATTATTAGTTGGTCCAACATTCGAGCTGATGAAAGGATCATGCAAAAGTCTGATAGAACTTGAATATTTCTTTGAAGAAGTCTAAAAGGCAACCACTAATCAATTAGACTAGAACAACCCTGAAGGCCAACAATATCCACATGATATGCGCAAGCCACTACCATTGATACCTAATTCCCAAGGTCGTCAAGTCATTCCTTTTGATCACTTCATTAACAACGACCTTCAATATCTAAGTGGTGGTGTCTCAAGCCGAAAATATACAACTTCTGTGATGAAGACCAAGGCTACAGATTACGGGCATATAAAATAGATTAAAGATTTGGTCCCTAACAGAATGTGGAGTCAAATACCGATTAGCTATGACAAACATGTTGTAGGTCCAGTCCTAGATAGATCTTCAAGCCTGTTAAGGTTGTAGAGCACTTATGTAATCATAAGCAACCCTAAGAGAGACTCTAACAAATGATACTATTGTTTACGCGGAATATAAATAACAAAGTTAAAGAATTACTAAACAACGATCCTCTATGGATCTTTTCTATTGATAATAAATGTGTTTTTCTTCTGAATCAATCAGTTACCTTCATCCAAGCCGTAGGTTTCTTAAATACACACGAAACCCTAACTAAAAGCTAAAGTGATAAGGGTTATCACTTCCTAGGATATCTCATGTATATCCCTATCACTAACTACCTTTACTAACAACCCGGAGTAAGCATAATACTACCAGGACTAATATTGTACTACCAGCAGGAATAACTTTTGTACTGCCAGTACTAACTATACTACTATCCTTACTAGTAGGAACTACACTACCAGCAGGAACTGTTTACTCTACCAGTAGGAACTACATACCTACTAGTAGTAACTCTCTATTACAAAATTCCTAACAATCCTCCCTTATACTTGAATTTGACATAGTTAACTTCAAGTTTCTAGATAAATCTTTTGTTGAAATCACTAGAGGATTGAACAGCAACATCTTGAAACGGACTCCAAAAGCAACCTTCAGAAACTTCGAATCAGTAACAAGAAAATCAGCATCGAAACATGGACTGCAACAGGATCACCATAGCTACATGAATAGGTTTGATGAGCCTTTACCAAGTAGCCATTCACTCTTGGGCTAGTCAGTCCATTGGTACCCAAAAAGGGTCAAATCCATGGAGAACTGAAACCATTTTCAACTCTTTAGTACTTGAAACATAGGCGAGTTAAGATCCCTAACGATTTTTGGCAAACCATCACAGCTATCAATAGATTTGATTTAGTCTTTACCAAGAGCCGTACCCTCTTGGACTAGCCACTTTTCGTTCCAAGAATATGGCAAGTGAAAACCATCCAGTTTTGGGTAACCTGGCAACCATCAACGGATTTTATAAGCCTTTACCACATAACCGTTTGCTTGTGGGCTAGACAATCCTTGGGACCCAGAAAGGGTTACTCCCATGGTGGATTGCAAACCATCTCAACTTATTGGTACGTTAAACATCAGTCAGTTGAGGGACTCTATGATTTTAAGCAAATCATTAAAGCTATATCAATTCATTCTGGTCATAGACCTGGGAATTGAAACCATACCTCAATTGATTCTAGCCTGATGGCCTGGTAATTGAGAACCAAAATTCAATTAATTCTAGCCATAAAGGCCTGGCAATTGAGAGCCATAGAGTGTTGCACCAAAAAATATTTTCCTGTAAAGATTGTGCCATAAAACCAGTTTATCAAAGTAGATCAATGAAATACAAAGATGAGCCTTAAAAAAACCAAAATGCTCATCTGCAGTTTAAAAACCAAGTGATCCAGTTCCAAAAGAGTATACCAAAAACCAAGATTTCCAAGAGACAAAAACCATTTACAACAAACTGCACACAATATAGAAAAAATAATAATAATAAGAGATATATAACAAACTTAACAATACCAGTCATGAACCTTAGGACGCCTTGAATAAGAAGTTTGTTTCTTGAGAAAGGTAATCAACTGAACCACAGTGGTAAGTTCATTACCCACGGTGTCACGACTAATTTCCAGCTGATGATCAAGCATTCTGTCGATAAGATTGACAGTGAGAGGATACTTATTGTTGACAAACATATGTACCACTAGTCCACTAACCGTCTCCAACACATGAACACTAGTATTAGAATATAGCTTCCAGCTTTGAATAACCCACGTGTGTTGGTTCTTCTAAACATCACTACCATCATCTACTTCAGGAGAATCTATCAAAACCTTAAGATCTCCCTAAAGTACACTCCCGTAGGTTTCTTATCCTGATAAAATGTCATCACACGACCATAGATGATCAGTAAGTCTGTTCTAGTAACCAAGTGAAGGATTTCCCTAAGTCGTGAGAAGCACTTGCGAGAATTGTCTTTCCTGTAGATGACATTAACCCAACCTAACCCCGTAGGCAATAACTCTCAGTCAACAACAGCATGCAAATGAACGGGTGTATCATCATCAGAATCAGAATCTGCATCAGAAGCATACTTAATGCACATTTTGTGTTCAGCTTCAGGATCTCCGTCTTCAATAGGAATGGTAGAGCGAGAAGGATGAACACCTTTTCGACCGAATCGTTTCCTCTTGGTACCAACCTTCTTAGTTGAGGAAGCAGTTTGTTGTGCTATAGAAGTAGTGGTAGAAGGAGCTTTAACTAGAGCATCTTGAATATCTTAAGAGTGAGAAGGAGCAGCAACTTCCTCTTGAGAAACATTTGGAGAAGGAGTTGCACCTGGTTCTTCCTGGGGAACACCATGAGAAGTAGCAACAAGGTTGACATCATCACCACCAGTTTTGAGTTTCTTTGAAGAGGCACGAGCCTTTGGACTGCCATCTCGTTTGAAACCCCTTGTGAATGCAACAGCTCGTTGGATCTTGTCAAACTCCTCTTGAAGCTGTTCAGGAGTGAGTTTTCAAACTTGAGCCATAGTCCAGCCAGTGGAGTAAACAACAAGACCTTGATTTTTCACATAAGTGCGCATATATTGCCTGAGCTAAGATGGTGTCATAGGCCTATCCCTCCTTTCTTGAGCCTGTTTTTCAGCAAGTTCTTTTCTTTGAGTATTTACCAACTCAACCATCCTGGCTGCAAAATCATCATCATTAAATTCAACCCTAAAAATTGTGGAAGAGAGGTCTGGATTTTCTTGAAGATGAGCCAAAATGATATCCCAAGCAGCATCTGAGTAGTTAGCAGCAGATGCAAGAACCTCTTACTGTCTCTTTCTGTGGGCTTCAGTTATATCGAAGTCTTGAGACATCTGCCTAGCTAAATTAGCATCCTTCATCAGAGATTCAGCTCTTTGTTTTTCGAAATCTGCGAGTTCTTGAGCTTGTAATCTCTCAGCAGCCTCCCAACCTAGTCGTTCTTCTTCCAATTGCTTGAAAGTCTTATGCTGAGTTGGAGAGGGTTTGTCAACAGCAATACCTTTTCCCTTTCGGGCATCCCTTTCAGGTGATGAAGGAGATTCAGGTGTAGTACCACTACCAGCAGGAATTGGTGCAGCAGCAGGAACAGAATTAGTGGTAGGAACTGTTGTGCTACTAGGATAAACAGTTGAAGGACCAGTAGTAGCACCAGCAGGAACATCAGATCCACCAGCAAACTCATCAGTAGGAACAGAGGAACTAGGTGGAATATCAGCTTCATGAAGACCATCAGTAGGAACAGCAGCAGCTGTAGCAGCTGCCTGGGCCAGCTTGATTAGAGGA
The DNA here is from genome assembly GCA_026074375.1 of Tanacetum coccineum. Classification (NCBI taxonomy): domain Eukaryota; kingdom Viridiplantae; phylum Streptophyta; class Magnoliopsida; order Asterales; family Asteraceae; genus Tanacetum; species Tanacetum coccineum. The sequence goes on from BQNB010068785.1 coordinate 23,538, forward strand.
TCCACATCTAGCTCAGCATCCTCTTCCTTGTCAGAATCAGTCAACACAAACTTCCTCTTTCTTCCTTTGATTTTATCCTCCAACACCTTAACTTTCTTAACCAACTTTCCAACTACCTCCTTAAACATCAATTTGTGAGCTTTAAGATCAGATGCTTGAGTATCTACTTTCTGCACAAGAGAATCCACTAAAGAGGACAAAGCTGTTAGTTTATCAGGGTCCTCAGCACCTCCTGAGGTTGTACCTTCAGGTGGAGCTTGAGTGGTCCTAGGAGGTGAGATATCAAAGGAACCTCCCATTGTATCATCTTCCACATGTGTGGAAGTGAATTATTCAGGTTCAGATGCAGGAGGTCTTGAAGAAGATGCAGGGTTGGGATTTGAAGAAGGACCCTGCTCATTCTCTGGAGCACTAGCAGTAGTGGTGGTAGGTCTAGGTGGAGTGAATGCTTGATCATGTGAGTGATCAGGCTCAGTTATAATTTCAGGGACAGTCTGTAGATTAGATGGTTCAGCCTCCCCTGAACTTTCACCTGCTATAGCAGGTTGAGCAGGAGGAAGCATTGTTGCCAAAAGTGGCATATGGTCCCCTTGAAAATTGAGCCTCATGTTGGCAAACATCTTGCTGGTCAGTTTAAAAGCATGATACAGTTTTGTATTCCTAGTTTCAATGTTTAAAATCATCTGAAGAAACCTAGGAAACATCAAAAACTTTTTAGGATTGGTGATGTTGTTAACCATTCCTTTGAAAATATAGTTTGACCAGTTAAACCTCCTTCCCTCAGTTAGACAAATAAAGGCAGTAGCCAAAGAGCTTCCAAATTGATCCCAGCTACCAGATTTGGTGCTGAGACAATGCATTATAGTGTGGACAATGAACCTCCATTGAGGTGAGAACTTGTTCTTATGAAAGGTCAGTTTGCCTTCAGAAGGATAGCCCATATTATCCATCCCCAAATATATGTCAGCAATTGGTAAGTCCTCAACCCCCCCTTCATCATCTAGTTGAAGTTGACTTCGAACTAATGATTCAGTGATTGTATAGGGGGTTCTATCAATGGTGGCTATTATAGCTGGTGGGCCTTCCTCAAATGTTCCGAGGGAGGCCGTTGACCAAAATTGTTTGACCAAAGAGTCATAGATGAGTGGGTCATGGCTAATAGCATACCTGATGTGCGAACTCCTTAAAAAATCAAGAACCTCATGATAGTCAGCACTCCCTTTTGGTTTCTCCAAGAAACCAACCTTATTGTGTTCATCCCGATATTTTAGAGCGGCCATTTATATGATGATTACAAGAATGTGATTGAGTGTTAGTACTGGTGTGAATGTGCGAAGGAGAGTTACTACTGGTTGTTAGTAGGAACTGAGTTTTCGAAGAGTGAGAGGTGTGAGAAAAAGCGCTGTAAAAAAATTAGGGTTTTGATCTAAAGGTAAGTGTAAAAGTGAAAGCACACAGTAATTATTCCTTTAAATAAGGACCCTTTGAGAAATTAAATGCCCAATTATCTCACCTATAACTTTGAATTAAAGAGAAACTCAATTTAAGACACACCCTCAAAGAAAAGTCAACCCTAAAAATAATAACGAGACCAGCAGGAATCGTTCTACCAGTAGGAACAGGTAAAGCTACCAGTGGGAACTCCCGCACCAACAGACAAACACTCAACCAACCAGTATGAATATTTTATCATCAATATAATGCCACTTTCTTCACGCAGATCCACATTCATGAACCATTTATCTGCAAAAGCTTAGACCAAAACACAGAAAACATATACACGGAAAAACTTGACTAGCAGAATCAACTAAAGCTATCAGTAGGAAAAAAAAATAATAAAAAAATAAAAATAAACAAAAAACTACCAGAAGAAAAACTAAGTGGAAACAATAAAAGAAAACCAACTACTTAGAAATTTTTTACAACAACAGTCCTCCCCTTGGACTCACATCCTCCCCTTAACCATGGCATCTAGGGATTAAGCATCCCAATATGAACCACTAGATGATTAAACCTAGGTCCATCAAATGCCTTGGTTAATAAATCAGCCACATTTTCATCTGTGTGAATCTTAAGCACCTGAATAAGATTTTTCTCATTTGCATCCCTAATAAAATGGTGCCTAATTTCTATGTGCTTTGTTCTTTGGTGAAAAACTGGATTTTTGACAATGCAAATGGTACTTTGATTATCAATAAAAATTTTGGTGTTCATAAAGTTGAACCCATAATCAAGCATTTGATTTTGAATCCAAAGTACCTGACCACAACAGTTAGCAGCAGCAACATATTCTGCTTCAGTGGAAGAAGTGGCCACAATGGTTTGCTTTTTGCACTGCCAGGAAATCAACCTCCTACCCAGGAATTGACATCCACCAGTTGTTGATTTTCTATCACCATGAGAACCAGCATAGTCACTGTCACTATATGCTTCCAACACAAAGGGAGAATCTCTTGGGTACCATAGACCTAGTTTTGGTTGGCCTTTAAGATACTTAAAGATCTTCTTGACTGCATTCAAATTGGAAGTCAAAGGTGTAACCTGGTGTCTAGAACAAGCACTCACTGCAAACTGAATATCTGGCCTTGAAGCTGTCAAATACATGAGGGAACCTATCATGGATCTGTATAAGTGAACATTAACAGCATCATCAGGTTCATCCTTGGATTTTGGCTTTGAAGCTTCAAAGGGTGTTGTTGCAGGTCTCACACTTTCCATATCAAATTTCTTAAGCATGTCCTGGACATACTTATCTTGGCTGATAAAGATCCCATCAGGGTTCTGCTTCACTTGTAAGCCTAAGAAAAATGTTAACTCACCCATAGCACTCATCTCAAATTCTCCTTTCATCAAGACCTCAAACTCATCACACCAGGCCTTGTTTGTAGACCCAAATATAATGTCATCCACATAGACCTGGACAAGTATGATATCCCTGGAATTCTTCTTAATGAAAAGAGTTTTGTCTATTGTACCTCTTCTGTAATTGTGCTTTAACAGAAAAGTAGACAGTCTTGCATACCAGGCCCTTGGTGCTTGATGAAGACCATACAAAGCTTTCACAACTCTGTAAACATGCTTAGGGAAATGAGGATCTTCAAATCCCTTAGGTTGAGTAACATAAACTTCTTCTTCAATTTCCCCATACAGGAAAGCACTCTTGACATCCATTTGATATACCATAAATCCCATATATGAGGCAAATGCTAGGAATAACCTAATAGCTTCAATTCTAGCAACTGGAGCAAATACCTCATCATAATCAATGCCCTCCTCTTGCCTATGACCTTGAGCCACCAACCTGGCTTTATTCCTGACAACTATACCTCTGGCATCTCTTTTGTTCTTCAGAATCCATTTTGTCCCAATAGCAATTTTTCCATCTGGTAGAGGGACAAGCTGCCATACATCCTGATTAACAAACTGTTGCATCTCCTCTTGCATAGCTTCAATCCAAGCAGGATCATTAAGAGCTTGAGCAACACTGCTTGGTTCAAGTTGTGATAGAAAACAAGCAAACAGACAATGCAAATAGTCTGTGTGATTGTTCCTTTGTTGATCATGAACATAGCTAACAAAAGCACTTGCACCAAACTTAGACTTCTTCAATGTACCTCTTGTCTGAACAGGTGAAGTGAGATCCCCAAGTATTTGTGATTGAGGATGAATAGTGTTCACCCTCTTAGTAGGAACAGAATCAACAACTACACTTGGTGCTAAGTTGGTGACAGTACCACCAAAATCATCATCATATGACGAGGAGGAGAAAATGCCAGTGTCAGAATGGTGGTGTATATCCTCCATTTCTGAAAATGAGGACATGGAATTTGCAAGGTCAGAAGGAGAAGGATATCTTGAAGAATGTTCACTTGAGCCCAAAGAGTGACCAGGAGGAAGTGATGGTGCAGCAGTATGAACAGGTTGAAAGACAGGAGTAGATGGATCAGTAGGACCATCAGTAACACCAGCAGCAGAATCAACCCTACCAGCAGGAACCCTATTCCTACTGGTTGCAAGATCAGCTTGACTCAGATGCTTCTCAGCTGTAGCATTGGCTTCATATGCTTGCTTTTGAAGCCTAGCAAGTTCCTCTGCATAATCTGAACTGCTTTCCACCATGTCAGAAGCTTCATTAACCTTTGTACCTGAAAAAGAGTTAGAAGGAAAAGAAGGAACAACTATGACTTGTTCATCACACTCCGAATCTGAATCAGCTTGTGTACCTGCATGTATGTTAGTATCTTGGGAACCTGCAGGTTGATTAGCTTTGAAACGAGTATAACCTAAAGAATCAGTCAAATAGTCAAGGTCAAAATACCACTCATGACCCAAACCCTGAACATTAGGTTTCTCTTCAAGATATCTCAGATTAAGTGTTTCTTCTATCTTTTTGCTGGATAAATTGTAGACCCTATAAGCCTTACTATGAGCAGCATACCCAACAATAAAACCTTCTTCAGCTTTTCCCTCAAATTTTCCCAAGTGGTCACTGGTGTTAAGTATGGTCACAAGACACCCAAAAGGTTTAAGATGACTGATGTTGGGAACTTTCCCAGACACGAGTTCATAAGGTGTCTTGTTATGGGGTTTAGTCAGTAGAACCCTGTTCAAAACATAACAAGCAGTACTAACTGCTTCTGTCCAAAACATGGTAGGTAACTTAGAGTCAGCAAGCATAGTTCTTGCTGCCTCTATGAGGGTTCTATTCTTTCTTTCAGCAACCCCATTTTGTTGTGGGGTTCTGGCATTACTGTAATCCCTTCTAATCCCCTTTGACCCACAGAGTTCAATTAATTGAAAAATTTTAAACTCTGTCCCATTGTCACACCTTATGGCTTTAACCTTTTTAGTTAACTGGTTTTCAATAAAAGTAATAAAGTTCTTAAGGATACCATATGTTTCATCTGTAACCACCAAGGAATAGTACTTGTGATCAATGCTTCTGATGGAAGTAGGACCAAAAAGGTCCATGTGAAGTAACTGAAGAGGAGCAGAAATTGTGCTCACAGCAGTGATGGCCTTGTAAGAAGCCTTGTGTTGCTTTCCTTTGTTGCAGGCAATACAGTTGTGCTCATTTGTGAAGAGTTTGGAGGGTAGCCCTTTGACTAATCCATGCTTAGCTAGCTTGTTCATGTTTTTGAAGTTCACATGAGCCATCCTTCTATGCCATTTTGTAGACTCATCTAAGGATGCTTTTAACAGCAAACAGGTGACATCCCTTTCAGGTTGGATGTCAGTCAAATTGAAGCAGTAGAGATTGTGCCTTCTTGGAATTCTAAGAACCACCTGACTATTCTCAGGTAGTTGAAACTCCTTTGAGAGAACAAGGCACTCCTTATCAGTGAAAAGGACTTTGTTCTTGGTATCACAAATTTGTGATACAGAGAACAAATTAAAGTTTTGTAGCTCTTCCACATAGAAAACATTCTCAAAGTTCAATTTGGAAGTCCTTATAGTGCCTTTTTCAGTGATTTTTCCATCTCTACCTCTAAAGGTTACTGTACCTCCTATAATCTTCACAAAGTCATCCAACTTCTCCTTATTACTTGTCATGCTCCTTGAACAACCACTATCTACAATACCTAAATCTTTATTCTTATGATGATTTTCCTATAATTAACAATACAAGAACAACATTATGGGAGACCCAAGTCATTACTGACTTGGATCTGCCATTAAGAGTGAAACCATGTAGATTGATGAGATCCACCATTGTTCTTGGATCCCCAGTGCATATTTGGCTTGTTAATTCTCCAAGAACAACCTGCTGAGGTCTTAACAGCAGTTCCCCATCTTCCCTCATCCATATGCAGTTGGTTATAACAACCAGGCCTATTAAGATGTTGAAAATAATGGCTTGTTGGTCTGGTCATAGGTCTAGTAGCATGATTTTTCCAACCAGTATAAATAGATGCTGGTCTATTCCTACTACCAGTATTAACAGATGCTGGTCTATTCCTACTACCAGTATTAACAGATGCTGCTTGAGGAACAAATGAGGGAATATTGTCTACATTATGCCACAGAGGTTTATTATTCAATCCCAACCGTTTCTCATAGAAATCACAATCTTTAATCAAATGAAATTTACTTCCACAAACAAAACATGTCTTAGAACCAAAAGAATTGTTTTTACAATGACTCCTATTGATTATTCCACTCGTATTACATAAATTCCTAGGAGGTTTTACATTCTCCGTAAAAGAAAAACTAGGATCATTATTGGTGGAACTTGGTCTTTGGTCAGCAGTCTTTGACACAGTCTTGTTATCAACTGAACTAGAGGCAGAGGCTAAGTGTTCATTGGTCGTGGTGCTTGGGGACTTGACACTGGAAACACATGATTCAAAGCCAGTGGTCTCTGAGTCTGAGGACTTATCACTGTTATCACAAGAGACAAAGTCATTAGATACAGTGTTAAATTCAAAATAATTAGTGGACTTTGAACCATAGGTAACCTGTGTATCATCAAGGTCATGCATGTTGGAGGGGGGCATGAAAGTTCCTATTATAGGAGGAGGAACAACATGCATTCCAACAGCTTTGACAAACCTGTCATAGATAGGTTTCCCTTCTACATCCTCAGGTGTGGTGTCAAAGATGCTAGGGGCAGAAGGATCAAACACCTCATCTGATCTAAAGGTGTGTCCATATCCTAAACCAAATTTAGTTCTAGAGGACATGGAGCCATTGATCAGTAGGACCAGGTTTTTAGAAGACTCCGTCCATTTATCAAACCTCCTTAGTCTCCTCAAGTTGAACCTTATCATTCATTTTTTCAAGTTTAGCCTGTTCATTCAGTTTCTCAGTATATTTTAACATGTTTGTTGTGTTTTCTAAATTAGCAGTTAAGATTCTAATTCTTTCTTCTAATGCTAGCTGATTACTTTGGTACCATCCCTTTTGTTGTTCTAAAGTTTGTAAAGTACTTTTATATGCTTGAACCTGGATATAACACTCTTTGTATTGAACTTCTACATTGTCAAATTCCTTTTTAAGTTCAGCATATAGATGTTCACAACCAAAAGGACAAGTTTGTACCTGAGAGGAGATACCCATGAGGGCAAATTCAACAGCAGCATTAGAAAATTCATCAGCAACAACACCAGTATCATTACCAGTAGCACTATCAGCAGCATCCTCCTCAGCTCCAGCAATCATCCCGTATACTTGAGCAGCACCACTTTCCACATCTTCACATTCATGATCTGACCAGTTTAACATTGAATCAACAGACAACAAGGCCTTTGGTTCTTCTGTCTTATCCAGCTCCTTAAGTTTGAATGAAGAGTACCTTGCTTTAGAATCCAACTGTTTTCATGTACATTCCCTAGCAAAGTGACCCAACTCTGAGCATTTATAACATTTTACCTTCTTCTTGTCAAACCTTGCAGCATCCTTCTTATTAAACTTCATTCTTTCTCCCAAACTTTCTTTTCAAATTCTGTTCATCCTAACAGAGAGCATTGCCATTTGCCATTATGTCTAATTCTCCAAATCCTAATTTCCTAATTTGATCAAAATCACTTCATAAGTGATCTGATGTTGTGGATCACTTTCAGCCAACAAAAGAATGGATGAACATTTTCCATCACATAATGCCTAGAGCAGTATGACTGATGAAGTAGAAGTAAAGTGGTTGAATGGGAATGAATCAGGGATATGACATCTTTGAATTAGTGCTTGCAGCACTAATAAAAGCTGAATGGGTAGGAGCAGAAGTACCTCTTGAATCATAACTTGAGCCACCTTCACATCTAATTTAAGAGTCTAAGCTTGTTGTAAAGATATCAAAGCTTAGATAATCAAGACCACCCTTTGTTTTAAGAGTGATACCACCTGTGACCAAGAAGGTGGAAGTGCTCTGAGAAACTTCATGTTACAATCTTCATTGTCTGGCTTAGCTTGCATCTGATTGAGTTGACTCAATATCTTCTGAAACCTGTCATAGCCCTTATGCAAACCCTCTGATTCAGATACCCTAAATTCTGAAAACTCCTGCTTTAGCATTGATTTCCTCATTTTCTTAGACTCATCATTACCTCCAAATCTGGCTTTTACAGCCAACCAAATATCTCTTGCATCATCTAGATGGTGAAAATCAGCTATATGATCTTCAGGAAGAGACTGAAGCAATATAGTTCTTGCTTTTGTCTCTCTTTGAACAGCAATTTGTTCTTCAACAGAAACAGGTGGAAGAATCATAATATTTCCTTTTGGATCTCTTCCTGTCTTTTTCCTGCTGTTTCCATTTAGAACAATGTTCCACAAGTTGTGATCACTGTTCATGATCCAATACTCCATCTTCATGGCCCACGTCTCATATTCTTCCTTCTTTAAGTAAGGAAATTTGGCATTATTGTTTGAGACAGTGGTTGTGTGATATTGTTAGAGTTGCTGAGACTGGGTAGTTTATGAGGGTTGAGTGTGATTTGGAGACTCAAAGACTGGTTCAGAAGTTGATGCTGAGAACACAGGTTCAGTAGTTGAAGGGGAAAGTAAATGTAGATACTGATGGTGATGGCATAGGGTATGTTTGTGATGGATTCTGTGAAGACATTGTGAGGTTTTTATGAGCAAGAATAGTAAAGTTTCTTTAACAGAGGCTCTCTCCAGGCTCTGATACCACTTGTAGGTCCAGCCCTAGATAGATCTTTACGCCTGTTGAAGGTTGTAGAGCACTTATGTAATCACAAGCAACCCTAAGAGAGACTCTAACAAATGATACTATTGTTTACGCGGAATATAAACAACAGAGTTAAAGAATTACTAAACAACGATCCTCTATGGATCTTTTCTATTGATAATAAATGTGTTTTTCTTTTGAATCAATCAGTTACCTTCATCCAAGCCATAGGTTTCTTAAAAACACACAAAACCCTAACTAAAAGCTAAAGTGATAAGGGTTATCACTTCCTAGGATATCTCATGTATATCCCTATCACTAACTACCTTTACTAACAACCCGGAGTAAGTATAATACTACCAGGACTAATATTGTACTACTAGCAGGAATAACTTTTGTACTGCCAGTACTAACTATACTACTATCCTTACCAGTAGGAACTACACTACCAGCAGGAACTGTTTACTCTACCAGTAGGAACTACATACCTACTAGTAGTAACTCTCTATTATAAAATTCCTAACACATGCACTCTGGGGAATCTCACATTGGGGGCAAAAACGACAACAATTCTGTGGATTTACGGTTAATAAGGAATCTGCTCGTGATGTCTACTCCAAACGCAGAATCGTTGTTGTCACAAAGCTAGAAATTGTCGAATGACATAATTACAAGCATCTGGATTGGATCACTGTTCGTAGAGATGATGACAAGATGTATAAATTCAAAGAAGGTGATTTCAACAGGCTTCGCATTTAAGATATCGAAGACATGTTGCTTCTTTTTGTTCAAAGTAAGTTGACTAATCTCACTGTTAAAGAACGCCTAGCTTTTAATGTCTCATTGCATATGTTTACAAGAAGCATTGTCATTCAAAGGCGTGTGGAAGATCTTCAATTAGGTATCGAAAGTTACCAAAAGAAGCTCAACCTCATAAAGCCGGATACGTACATACTAGATCTTAAACGAAGGGAAGCTTACACAGCATACTCCAATCCTAGAGGCTTTATTTACCAGAACAAAGACAAGAAGAACCTATTGATGCATATTGATGAACTACACAAGTTTAGTGATGGTACACTTAATGATGTTCAGACTGCTCTTAATGATCATCTCAAGGGAATTCGGATGCAGTATCTGCCATAGACTATCTGGAGACAAAGTGATAAAGACAAAGCAGGAGCTATGATCCAATCAATTGATAAACAGCTAAAGACTAGGAGGATTATACGAAGCATGGAGAAATTTGTTGGTGGGAGACCGTACGAGGGTGACTTTCGACTACTGCAAAGGACCATATGATTTATCATATGATGTCCTCATCATAACAGGTCATTCCTCATGAATAATAAAAACTTGTGAATTTGTATATATGTAGTTGTTAGGAATATTGTAATAGTTAGTTACTACTAGTAGGTATGTAGTTCCTACTGGTAGAGTATATGTTCCTACTGGTAGGTATGTAGTTCCTACTAGTAAGGATAACTTCATAGTTAGTGCTGGCAAACCAAATATGGTTCCTGCTGGTAGAACAATAGTTAGTCCTGGTAGTATTATATTTGGTC